>SCLD01090072.1:0-13355 GCA_004367895.1 Oikopleura longicauda | reverse complement strand
AACTTCCAGGCACCATAATTCGTGTTCTAGACCCCCAATTTCAAAATAGGACACAGTTTTGGAAAGCTGAAGGTCAACTCTACAAGATGGATACAAAACCTGAAAATCGACCTAGACATGACCCCACCCTTAATTCAAACTTATCAATTTGACAATTCGAAATAGTTTAGGCTTATTTTATCTTTTTTTCACTTCCAAATCTTCATACAGTTGAACGCCAAAAAAAACGCCCCTAAGAACGGACGTTTTCGTCTTAAAACCACTACAGCTAAATTTTGACCCTGTTTTGATGATAACCTATCACGCTGAAATGGCGTAAAAAGGCCGATTGTATGCTATTGGGCACGCCATAAGAAAATTGACCACAATTAGAGACCTAACGCTTCGTAAAAATGTTGTTTTTCGATGAAGAATGAACACAAAAATTTACAAAAATCCAATATTTTAGGGTGCTTTAGGTTTTCAGGGTGTCAATTTATGGCATCCTACTTACTAAACAGGCCACGGGCTTTCATGTGATATTTATCAAAAAATTCTCTTTTCTTTCCCCTTGATAATTTAACTCGTGCGCCAATTGTGAACTTATAAGTTCACAAAGTCGGCATCTTTGGTTTCTCTCGGTAATCACTACTTTTGGCCAAACTCCTTCCACACTGAACCTAGCTGACCGTCTGTGACACATACTAAGCCAAGTAAGATGTTGGAGGGAGGCTCAATCACTGAGTAATCTTGATCACACAGATGCCCTATCAAGATGATTTGACACAAAAAGAGAGATCCCGGTCTCCACAGACTCAGAAACTGAAGAGAGAAAAAGGCACATAGCGTAATCGATCCTAACAGTTACAAGAATATTCATTGGGAATTTTAATTAGTACGTCTAGTATTTTTTAACAATTATCAAAGTGGGAAATAGTGCTCTGATTCTAGCGACTATTGTGAGCAATTAGGCTTATTACAAGCTCTCAGATTGCACGAATGTGTTGCGCAGGATGCCTGTCTTGTCTCTCAGCATGACAACAGTTATGTACCGACTTCGGGTTAGTCTACCCAGTACTTTATATCGGTAGCTATAAGATTGAGCCTGAAACTGTCTATTTTCCCTTTTCCCACCATCTTTCGCCTGCTTTAGCATAGTGAACTTATAAGTTCACAAATTGGCGCAGGCAATATTTTCAAATCTTGGCGCACGAGTTAAGTCCAATTTTCATACCTATTCCTTCGTCTCGACGCGTAGAACACAGTGGTAGTCTTTGTTTATCTCTAAGTGGTACGGTACGCTCATAAACGAACCTTTACGATTTTTTCGGCGTAAGGCCATATTTGTCCCTTTTCACTCTCTTTAACATAGTGAGCCGGCCAAAGGCACAAAGTAGTAAAGTGTGACTATCGTTTTCAGTTTAATGCTGCGTCTCTTTTAGCCGCGTAACGGTTTCTGGCTTCCTATTGGTGGAACCGGGTAAAAAAGAGGCATGAGTCATTGGCGACTCGATGGCAAATGGTGGGTTCAAAAATTGCCGGTGACTCATGTCTCTTTTTTGCCCGGTTCCAGCAATAGGAAGCCAGAAACCGTTACGCGGCTAAGAGAGACGCAGCGTTAAACTGAAGTCGATAGTCACACTTTATTCTTTCCCAAAATAAACCTTCAGTCCCGGTGCAATTTCGTTGGTAACATTGAACTTATTTTTCTTCTTTAACTTTGAAATAATGTTATCCATCGTCGTGGAGCCACACTTTGGCACCCGGTTGTAAATGATCAACTTCGGCAGTGTCACTTTTATTGACAGGTCTCTTTCTTTTCGTTTATCCACATAGAAAATATTGTGTTGCTCGAGTACCTGAAGTCATAGAAGTTATTTTAGTTAAGTACGAAAAATGATTACCTGCTGACTATCAAGCAAGTTGAGCAGGCGATACTCGAGATACATTTGAATAATTAAAACAATGACAATGATACCAATAACTTGCCACACTCGATTCATATTTCTCAACTAACAACTGACATAAGTATCTAAAAGGCGGTCTTCTTTTACTCTGTCTCTCTCAAGGTTCTCATTAGATCATTTTCATATTTACCGAGGTCACTTTATTACGGGATACTATAAGTTTTTACGACTGCCATTCCCCATTTAGCATTATGTTGTTTATCGCTTAAATTATGAATTACTTGATAATTATTATCAAACACAATCTACAAGAGGCGCGTTTGAGCATGTCGCTCGCATTCACGCTATACAGTAGCTGTAGGCTATAACTAATGGACCATAACTTATAAACAGTGTCTACACTTAAAGGTGCGTCGATTTTGAAAACTGCTCTGTTTAAGGCGTGTTTACCCGTTTGACTCCCCGCTGTGACTTTTCGCGTAATTGACCTCCGTTACTACGATAATATACATGAAAATGATCGCCGTGATCAGCTCTGTTCAAATCTGTATTTGGTTTGCCGATTAGAGGTTGACACATGTAAAAGAAACTAACAACTAACTTAGTGTCGTATGAAGGGTTTAGGGCGGCAAACTTGAAAAAGGCCCAATGAAAGGACCCGTCGCCCGCCAGAGGCGCGCTCTAAGCAAACAACGAATTCGACGCACCTTTAAGTGTAGACACTGTTTAGGCTAACTGTATAGGCTATAAGTAGGCATAACAATCTGGAATTTTTCGATTTTAGAATTAGAAGAAACTAAGGCCAGTACTGTAGGTAAAATGGTCCGTACAATCCGAAAATCACATTTTTTCAACCCTTTTTCAACCTTTAAGTAGTAATCAGCAGTTTTTTATATCACCTGATGACACCTGACGCTTCTAACAATTTTTTTTAGACGTAGAATTTAATTCTCTATAACTTGAACTACAAACGGGGATGGTGGTGGATGGTGGGTAGACGCCACAGCTGATAAACAGCTGATTTTGGTATTTTAGCCGTTTTAGGTTGAAAAATTTGCAGCTGTATATACAGAGCTAAAAAGCTAGAAATCATTACTGTTGAAACCAATAGTGGTATTGTGAACTATTTAAGATAGAAAGAATCTAAGTGAGGACGTTATTAAACCTTTTAGGTACTAATTGTTGATAACTTGGACAAAAAAAGAATGTCGACAGTGAGATTCGAACTCAGTACCTATAGGGTCAACAGTGGGGGTTCTACCACTAAGCTATTGTTGCTTACCCCTATACAGTTGCGCAAAGTATTTATACTTGTCGCCGTTAAAGTTACTTCTTAATTAGGTTAACTATGATTTTAATTTTGATACCTAACCTAGTTTTAAGACCCACTTAATCGGACTGGCACAAAAAAACTTTCAATTTTTTGCTTTAATTTTTGAGAGGCCCAGACTGTTATGCCTAGCTATAAGACAGTCCGTTTGGCTCACTCTTCCTGCTAGTTGTTCCTTTCATAATAGTCAAACATACACAAGTTGTTTAAATTTACTGGAATTAACATCTGCGTTAATTTAAATGCCACCATCCCACAAGAAACTGATGACTCTGTCATAGAAATTGTCGGTACTCTTCGACTTGTTTGCCTCGACTGACATTCGCTTGCAATCGTTCACCGAGAATGTGATTGGGTTCCACTTGTCACCGAGAGTCGTTGCATGGGCCTGGCAAACTGAGCTTAGAATGACAAGTTCTAGCTTCAGTACACGCTGCCGAATGCCCGTTTCGCGTTGGCCACCATCTGCACACCCGATGTACTCGCGTCGGAGTTTCTTGAAACCCTGGACTATTGAAACGCCCTCGAAAATTGAGCATGCTTTGCTGGTGTTTTCACCAGAACGGCATCCGGTGCTCCTGACATCGACTTCGTCAAGTCCACCTTTATTCTTGGCTTTCTGTTGCGGATTGCATCGTTTGATATTGTTCTCAAATGTTTTCTCAATTCTCAGCAGAATACGCTGAAATACGCCTTGACGCTGCCAATGCCCAATTTTACCGTCGACACCAATCCACTCGGTCGACCATTTACCAAGTTTCTTCGTCAGTTTACGAACTTTATCGATCGGGGTCGACGAAGTGGCAACGACAGCAACCAATGCAAGTATAAGAGTTGTTAGTTTCATTTAGTTGTTTTTTTTTCGACAAAACCCGCGTGCTCCTCGGCCTTTTATACTCGCTTTTGAACAATATCAAATTTTGTCAACAAACTGGTAACACAATCACCGTCCCGGACCGTTCGGATTTAAGCGTGCTTGTTTAGTTACGACTTTTAGTCGTTCAAGCAATAGCTTGTCTGATTGAAATTTTATTAACTTTGTCTTTATTCCTTTCGCTAGTTGAAAAATTGACTTTGAATTGACCTCATTTTATAATGAGAACTAATTTGGTCTAACTTGGCATTAACTTGGCATTAAAATGCGAGAAATAGGAGTTACTACTATGTATGTAGTACTATATGTGTGTTACATATTATATGTAGTTAACTCATTTCAGTAATAATTTAATTTATTCAGTAATCCATAAAGCACGTCAAGGGCCACTCCGAGAGACGATTTTTTAAACTCCTTAGCAAAGAAATCAAAGTTTAAGGCGTCTTTCCTGTATGCGATGTTACCAAATGATTTCCGTCCAAACATGTCAAGGTCAAGCTTCACTGGTCGCATTCGTCAAAATGACCCTAACTGAACGATACAATTACATTGCCCGGTTGAAACACTGGTTTCGGTTTCATGGCGAGTTTCGGCTTAAGTATGTTAGTAAGAATTGTCATTTATAATTAAATACACTGTATACTTTTAAAAAAGTCAAATCGTAATTTAAAACAACGAAGAAACTCCTGTTGATTATAAGTCCTTGGACACGAAATGCCCGGTCAGATTTCCTACTCCTAACGACAAAATGGCCAATTAAAAGTGACGTTGATAACTCGTTGGCAATTTCGTCAGCCCAGGGGTGTGCCAAAGTGCCCTCCTCTATGTTTCGGTTTCAACATAGCAGCACGATTCTCGCATCAGATTAAAAATTGTACGAAACAAAAACGAGAAAATGAAAAACTGCACCCCAGATCAAGAGGTACTAGCAG
Source organism: Oikopleura longicauda (assembly GCA_004367895.1). Lineage (NCBI taxonomy): Eukaryota > Metazoa > Chordata > Appendicularia > Copelata > Oikopleuridae > Oikopleura > Oikopleura longicauda. Next base: position 8,333 of record SCLD01090072.1, on the reverse strand, counting down.
TTGTAGTAAAGTTGAACTTTTTTAAAAAATTATAACACTTTAGTGTACTCCCGCCTGCGAATGCGAATCCTGTGGCGGTGAGAAGTGCCAATGTGAGGCAAGCTGCGGTACCTGTACAGCCTGATGGCGAATAAAACAAAACTGTTAGAGAGTAGGACAAAGCATGTGTGTCTGTCTCGATGTATCAGTCTTGAGTAGTAATTTGTCGCGATTTCATCGTTCTGGGGAAAGAATGGTTTATTTAGACGAGTCTTATTATAAGCGTGGAAAAGCATAAGCATGAGATGACCGTCAGCACTCGTCATCAGTTGTCACAACAGTTGCAGTGCTAGAAATTATTTAGTTCTTTAACACCGCATTGAAAATGACTAGACAAAAACTCAACGGTTCAAGTCATTTATTCAAACAACATCGTTATACTGATTAGACCATGAAGATAATTGAAAACATTATCACCAAACATGAAGTCAACAGCAGCACCCAAATAAACGCCAAGATTATGCGCCTGCGGGAGCTTGTTTTCTCGTGGAGAAGATCTTTAACTGGAATGAATTCCTTTGTCTCCGTTCTAAATCTATTATCAAGTGCCATGGTACTCTCTGAAATAATTTGTTTCTGCTCAAGACTTGAGCCTCAAGTCTATAACTGAGTAGACTGTCAACTCCATCCGCTCAAAAGCGGCGTACAGTGAACTGGATTAAGTCGTATCAGTTTTTTATTACGCACAATGTCGTGTGATCTGAAGTTAACTTCAAAGTCTGAACAACGGGGACCGTGAGTCAAGTAACTAGAGGTTACTCAAGTAACCTTTGAGTTTAACATTACAATCTTATCACTAGGACGTTGTTGCTTACCCCGTCACTTGCCGATGCTAAACTCGCTTCCCAATTAGGTTGAATGTGATTTTAATTTTGATGCCGAACCTAATTTTTAGACTTAAAAACCACTTAATCAAACTTAAAAACCATAAGCGGCACAAAATACCATGAACATCTAACCATGAACAATAATCAAATAAAATAGACACTTTAGAAGGCTGGCCTTGTTTTCTAGCCGAAATACAGTTTTCATGATGACAATTTTAATATTTAGGAAATGTCCCAGAGGTAGAAGTCCATCAACAAGTCAACAGGCAGCATGGGCGACATCATTTTCACATACTCTTCATACTTAACCAGGCCATTTTTATCAACTTCAGCTTGTCGTATCATTTCGTCAATTTCCCAGCCTTCGAGCCAATCGCCCAGATTCACCACCACTTGACTAAATAAATAACTGTCGTTCTTGTAATTTAATTTATTTCTTACCGTAACTCAAGGGCCGTTACATACCCATTGCCGTCTATGTCATACAAGCGAAACGCTTCTTGCACATCAGTACCATTCGTTCCCAGAAACTCAGGAAAGTTAATGGTCCCGCTTTCACCCTTGTTGACTACGGTGACTTGGTGCGTGGTCTGTTTTTCAGCCATGATTGTTTTAAAATTCAGTTTTGTTTATATATTATAAATTGACTAGCTTTATATTATAAGCTCTACGCAGTGATGAATCGAAACCGGATATAATGTCTGAAATATAATGTTTATTAATGTCAACTGATATGACACTTGATTAAATAAGACTTGTCTTGACGCGATTTTTACGCTATCAAAAGGAAAATAAGTAACTTTTGCATGTTTCAAGACAATAGCAACATGTCTGGCCACTTTTAATCAGATTGGTAATTGTCACAAGGGGGAAAAAGTAAATGTGGGGGGAATATAAATCAGGGGCAAAAATTTTCAGGGACTAAAAAGGATACGCCACTTTCGTAGCCATCAAGTGACGGCGAAATGTTGACGCAGTCGAACTCGCCATTCAAATCGAGGATGCATTTCTCGGTCGCTATTGTGCCTTGGTCACCACCGGCGACGATCAAAGCCCCATCGAACCATTGGGCGCGGTGTTTCTTGAACCAGTTTTTTTAAGTAAATCTAAATAATTGGAAACTTACTTGACGCGCCGTAATTAACTTTCCCACGTCACTCCATGTTCCATTATGAAATTTGGACATTTTTTTACCGCGGTAGCCGTGGCTGGTAGTGGCAAAAAAACCACCGATTACATAAAACGCCGACTGAATGTAGAGCATATCGTAGCCATATATCCATCCATTGCCGTCTTGATGGTAGTCACTGACCATCGTCCAATTGCCCGTTGCAAAATCGAAGAGCTCCGCTTTGACATGGCCTCTGGAGCCGACGGCCAGAAACCCATCTAAAACATCATATCATTATAGATGACGCAGTTTTAACACCGTTAGTCACTACCGGGTGAAGTGGCTATCGAAGTGTATTGATGATCAAATGTCGAGGGTGTTATGTCGACCCACGTGCCAAGTGGCGATGTTGCTTGTCTACACTTCTTGGTATGTTGCCAGTTGAAGCAGAGAATAATAACGGATTCCGTCGAACTACATGCACCCTCTGTGTGATCGAAATTGATCTGTCCAATCAATGAAAGCCCGCAACCATCCACTCGCAATAGGTTGTTTTCATGCGTGACCGAACACGACTTCGTTACTTTTTGTCCGGTCAAATTAAAAGTGATCGTTAGCTCGCCCAACGTGTTTATCAGTTGGGCCGGATTGCTTTGAATTGAGTTCAATATATTTTTACTTTCGCGTGGCAAAGTTCAGAATCGAACGAAATTAAGAGGCTCCTTCCTGGTTTTATGTGTAGATATGAATAACATGGCCGACTTTGTCAAAGCTGTCGATGTTAGCATCGTCGTCGAAGTGGTGGTTGTGTTACTCTCGGTGTTTGCTGTTTGCGTGATAATCGTCGGTGTAGTTGGACTTGCCATACCTGTTGTTGGCACTTGTAGATGGTTGTTTAAAACAACTATCATGACACTGCCAGTCATGCAAGTCGCCATAAAAAGAAAGAACCACAAGGCGATTCTTATTTGGTTATGAACTATTGATTAAAGTTTAATGCTGTCAAACTCACCCTTTGTTGATTCCTATCCGTGCCAGTGCCGCGGAAACACCATTCTTCATCGGTCTTTCCCGACGAAATTCTTTTACTTCATAATCCGCCATTTTCTTCTGTATAATGTGCGGTTTCCAAGCATAGCCAGAGTACTAAGTACTTGAAGATTGTAATTATTATCGACAAGGTGTGCCTCCGGTTTCAAACATGATAATTTCAGAGTGATTGACAGTGAACTCGCTCATATTTACCGGAAGAGATAACTCGGTGCTGATCGACTGAAATCCGCGGAGAAATGGGTATGAAGCGATAGCGACCAGATGGAAACAAACACGTTGTCAAACAAACAAACACGTGTCAGTGTGATAACTACATAAACCAAGTATGCATTGATTTCCTCTATCTCAGTGTCTGTCTTATAGGCCTTTCGGCCACCGATTCCAGCCCTTGAACTTATTTTCCGAAAAATGTGTTGAAACGAGTAGTTTGAGTTGAAAACTGATAAATGTGTATCATACACAGTGTATGTCACTCACTTATTACAGATACTTACAAAGCTTTTCTCTCAACCTTCTCTTCGCCTGTAGAATTCAATGACTCGAGAAACTAATGAACTAATTTTGATTTTCAAAATTTATGTTACTTCAAATTTTACGGGCAAATGTGTTCGGACAAGTTCGACAATTACTACTTTATGTAAGCTTCGCGTACATTACTTTTAACAGTACAGCTGGATGGTTTACTACTAGTAATGTCAACCGATACCAGCTACTTTTCCACATCGCCCATACAAATTTGAGTAATCAGTTGATTGACATAACTTGATCATAAACTGTTAATGGCTCAGCTTGTTTCTGCTTCAACTTGTGTCAGCACTCAGATGGGTGCCTGTCAAGCGGCCTGGCCCAAGGGGAACACAAGTGTTGGTTACGGCAAATAACGCAACAGATAAGCCGAGGTCATTTCAATCTGTGGGTCAACTAATCTGATGTTTTTATTTGCCGTAACCAACACTCCTGGTGTTCGACTCGCGTATAAGTTGTACCGGCTGAAGCAAAATTAGCAAGAGATGTTGATGCCCCCACAAAAATCGCTCACTGCGCCGGACTTATCACTAAGTCGGTCGGCGCTACTGGGCTTGACTATAGCGAACATAGTCATTTATGTTACGTTGCTGATCCCGTTACCGCTATACACTCAATTCGATTTCGCAGCTTACTCAGGTTTGAAAAGCAAATGAAAAAGCTCAAAAAATAACAAGCCTGAATCATTTTGATAAGTTGCAATTGTCGCTGCTTACAACATCATTGAAACGTCGCTATTTTTTGGATGCCAGAAGTACAACTGGCCCTGCACGCTCACGTTTCGTATAGTCTTCGTGCTTCACGATTTCGCGTACTTCATCACTTATGCCGTTGAAGCTGCTTACGACGACAACTACGACGACGAAGACTGCACTTACGTGAAGCAAAGTTGTGAAGAAAATCCTGATTATTATGACAATTGTCGGTACTTTTCTTCCTGTAGTCGCCCCTTCACTTTAGCCTCGTGTGTTTTTTTCTTCTTTGTATTTGCAATTGGAGTTGCCATCCTGATCCTTTACTCAAAATTCCCAAAAGACAGCTGCTGCCCATGTTGTCATCCAACTGTCCAGGTATTGATGGAGGACGGGAAAATGGTTCAAGTGGACACAATTGCGACGACTGAACAAGGGGCACCACGACCCGCCTCAGTACAGCCAATGCCGCCCACCACAACTTCTATTCCAGTCAATTAACCACTCATGGGTACTTTTTCACAATATTGCATTGTTTTGTTCTTGAACCATTAGTTACACGTAATAAACAGTTTTAGGAATCGTTGTCCTTTTATATTGAAAAGAATGCCGCGCTTGTTTTTATATATGTTTGGTAACAAATAGTAATAGTGGGCTAGTGGGGTAAATGAAATTTATTTGATCACATAACTGAACATTCAATGCCCTTATTGGCCAGCACCTCCATTAACGGCTTTGCTTGATCTTCTTCAGTTGCTTCGCGATCGATGAAACGTGTACCAACACGACGCTTCTCCATCACTCCCAAACGCTGGGCAATTATCATATGGTCTTCTTTGTTCAAACCCGAACTTAAAATTAGTCATTAGGAAGCCGTACCAATGGTACATCAACAACGAAACGCCCGCGGGGTTCGTAAGTATGAAGCAACATCCTTGCTGACATCGGCATTAAATATATGCTGATGTGAGCAAGGACCTTTTTTCACCTGGTCGGTTTGTTCATTTGTGCCCGTCGTTTCGCCTGGATAATCTTGTACTTGTCGTAATGAGTCGTTTTACGCCAAAAGTCAAGTGCTGCCGATTGCGGATTCGTTCAATGTCGAGCAGACGAATTACGTGGCTCTCCTAATTTGACGTCGCACAATGTAAAGTCCCTTAGTGTTGAAAATAAACTAATGTTTTTTATTTGTGTAATAAAGTTCAAGTATTAATCACAATGGTCTGCATTTGATAATGGAGTGGTGAAATCCAGCTGAAATGTCAAGCACGGCGACATCATCGGGTATTGCGACACGAGTCGGCTCTGCAATAAACGAAGTCGGACCAACGCCACACCGACCGATACCTTCCTCGATGTTCATCCCCCAAGCGTAGACTTGCGTCGTTTTGGCGAGTATATGTGCAGTCGAGAGCGATATGTCAATCACATTTGGCAGTATAATCTTCGTCGGCACGTTCTTTTGATCAGCCCATCCGCCGAGCAGCCGCCTCCCCATTGCATACAGCCCATCGTCAGTCAGAATGGCCGAGCATCGGCTACCACATTGGATTTTGATCACTCGTTTGCCGTCAAGTCCAACGACTTTCGTCCATTTCGTTCGTTTCGTCTCGTCGCCAACACCCAGCTCGCCATATGTGTTAAGGCCAATGGCTAACACATCACCTGACTCATCCAGCATCAACGACTGGAACGGGCCCACATTTATTTGACGGCAAGTAGGTCGATCCGTTAATTTCGTCGGCTTGCTCACTTTATCGCTCAGTCCAAACGCCGCGCAATTGCCCCAGATGAACGCCTCATTGGAATGCGTTGTACAGGCGGCAATATTTGAATACACATTGATTTGTTTGATTTTTTCGTTTCGTAGTGCCTCGACCAATGTTGGCGCGTCCCGAGCGGCCAAGTCGCCATGGCCAAGTTGACCCCAGTCATTGCCACCCCACGTCAAAAGTTTGTCTTCATCGTCAATCACATAGCGCGATCGGCTGTGACCACCTGTCGCGAATTTGACGGGACGGCTTAATCTTGTCTCCTTCACCCCATTCACTGTCAACTTGCCATCACCGTCAATAAGGCACGTTTCAAAGTGTGCGTCAACAGTGATGAACTCGCCAAAGTCAGCGCATTTCACGGGCATCAGTCTCTTCTCGTCCCCATCAACGCCCAGACGCCGATTCCGATTGTTGCCGCATCCGTAGGCGATCCCCACATTTTCTGAAGCGTTGTTCTCATTGATTTCTGCAGTTCTGAATAAAATGAGTTTTTGTTTGTATTAGTACTGATGCTGACCTATTAGTCGACACGAAAGTAGACGGTTGATTGATGATTCGCCTGCCGAGAGCTGCCAGTTCCATGTCGATCGACTTGCGCAGAAAGTTTTTGTCAAATAAGCCCTTGTCAACGCACCGTTGAATCAAGGCTTCGTTGGTTTCGCCATCGAAATTGAGCTCAAACATAAATTTCCCGAATTGTTCTTTCAACGCACTTGGCAAAATTTGAAACTTGAAACTTCATTACAAATGCATTTCCTTAGCTTTGGTCAGCTTCGAACCAATATTCAATTCAAACATGTTATCATAATTGTCCGTAGTCGAAATCGCAAAACACAGGGCGATTTGAGTTGACATTGGCAAATTCATTTTCATCATGGAAATGATCAGGTTCGTCGAAAGGCGCGCCTCGAATTCGGAAAGAATTGTCTTGCCTTCAAAATGCAAATAGTCCAGTACTTCAACCGCGAGCAATAGGTCAACTTGTTCGACATTGATCAGGTGCATGGCATCCAACATGAGGCGTATTGCCCCTTTGGAATACATCGAGTAGTTAAATTCCAAGGGATCATTAAAGTTGACCACGTCCTTGGCTTTTGTCAATGGTTTAAAAGTGACAACCCAAACGAGCGTACTCTCATTTTGAAACCGTTTCCTTTCTTAAAAAGATACTGAGACCATGACAAGGATTGACGACTGCATCTTTGCACACCATTGCTGCACACGAATGTCACCTCCAAGCTCTCTCTTTGTTCCTGATATTCAATCAGAAGTTCGCTTTTTGTGGTTGACTTTTGTATCTACTATAATAATCTAAATCAAATCTCAACCATGCCTTGGAATCGGGTGAACCGTCGGCAACGTCAACGGAAGCACGATATCATCAAGCATTGTTAACGCTTCTACTGTGTAAAAATGACTCGTGCATTGCTGAGCTACTTATCGCAATCACATATTTGCACGCCAAATTTCCATCAAGTTGCGCCACATTTTTAGCTGATAATCATTCGAATTTCGAATGCCGATATCAGTACCAGAAAGCGATTGCGATTTATTTACTATTATTGCAAAACGAATAATCTATGAGCCAATTTAATTCGAATACTTTCGGCACAGACACGGCACAGTTTGCGGCCTTGATTCAACGTCAAATATTCTAAAATGTCACTGATGAGAATTTTCACATCTGAACTTTGTCTTTATGTTGGTGTCTAACCGGGGTTAAAATCACAAAATGAGAGTCTTCATAAATTTTCTATTACTAATTGGCCTCGCCCTTGGTGAAAACTATGACGATTGCACGTACGTAAACAAGTGTTTGGTTTTTCAATTTTTAAAAATCGTTTTAGTGATAAAGAGCTGACTAATCTATGTACCGATTACTGTTTAGCGGCTAACACTGACTGTCGCAAGTCATGTGACGAGTTTAATGAGTGCATCTACAATTGCAATGAGATAATGATGGATTGTTTGGATCATTGTCCGTGTCGAGTCCAATGCCCAAACGGATGCGAGGGATGTGCCGGTAGTTTCTGTCAGTGCCATGATCCGGAAACGAGCGAGCAATATCTTGAATGTGAAGTGAGTTTTTGATTCATTTTATCTTCTTCTGACACTGTTTTCGTTTGAAGGAACACTATGTACGATTTTACAATCTTTGCGTTTACTCATGCGAAATAGGCGACTTTGCATGTAATGGCAATTGCTACCGCGAGTTCACCACAAACTTGGAGCAGTGCCCGTGTCAATTGGGATGCCCGAATGGGTGCCCGTGTGATGTATATGAGTGTCCGTTGAATTCTACTACCACTGC
>SCLD01090061.1:0-13359 GCA_004367895.1 Oikopleura longicauda | reverse complement strand
TGTATGTTCACTTTACAGATACTTATCTGTGCAATTTACACAGTAATCGGTTGTTTACGGTTTAAACGTATGAATTCGAGAGGAGTTATGAACTCGATGCAAAACACAGGTTTTTATTTGATTACACGTTACTTTTCAGGGGGGTTGCTGGACGACGTCAATTTGGTGTGTGGACCAACCAGTGGCAAATATGGGCATGGTTTTAATAGTCACTGTGTTGCTTTGGAAATAACTGACAATTAACGATGATTGTTGGTACTCCATTATCCGCTAGTTATGGAGTCACTTTGGGGAGTCACTCCCAACATTAGGTATCTAATTCACCAAAAGGAAATATGGTACAACCAGCGTTTATTAGTCGCTCCTGCTGACTCGGTCGTGTCACCGCGTTTTTTCGGTGGAATAAACCACGAACAACAAGTATAATGTTCCACAAAATGGTTGATTTGACATTTTGTGGGTCAGGCCGTGGCTCGGTGTGTGAAACTTGCAACACATACTCCCCTTTGATCTTGATTAGACGTCAGAATATGGCTGGTGTTAACGAAACAAACGGAAACGTGGCGCCAAAACACGTCGACTTGAGTATAAGTACTTTTCGTTCGTTCATTATTTGCATTTCCAAGCCAAAAAAGCCAAATCTAGGCGGCATATTTCTAACCAGAAACAAAAAAAAACGTTGTGAAGTTTTCACAGGGCCGGAACACTTGAACAAATGCATAAAAAGATGATGCTGACGATAAAGTACATGTAGGTCTCCGTGCCAAACCGCCATTTTTTTTCAAACAAAAAAATTGTTACGAAATGACAAAGGTATCCGCATTTAAAAAAAATTCGGCGAAGTACTGCTCCACTAACTGTAAACGCAGGATTGGGCTAGGGGAGTCATTTTTTTGTGAGCAAATTACACTCTCAAACAAGCATTAATTGCCCGGCCAGATGTTACAGTTGTCCGTATATTGTCACATTCAGATGGCGGGCGACAGATGTAGGGTACCATGTGATCCGAGCTCACGGCGTTGAAATGGAGTGTCAAATTAGAAAACAAAACTGTAGAACCGAGAATTTACAGAAGTAAATTTGTGCGTGTTACCTTGTTTACAATAAGCCCGCGATATAATAATTCTCGGCCTGTCAGATCATGTAATTGCTTGTTCCGGGCTTAAATGTCTAAGCAATGTGCGGCTAGGGCACAACCATTTCAGTTAGGGCCTAATTATTAATAGATCGGGCATGGGGGGTTACATCTGTATCGATTTGGACTCGACAAAACGTGGACGTGTTGTACACAAACAGCGTGATAATTTCCTGCCGCCTCATCAATTTTAAAATTTTCGCTGATCTTGTTATTATCGTAATTGTTACCTTACATGTTTTCCGTCTGTCGTCACGTTCTCTGTCCTAACCGCAGAACCGTACAAGAAGTGAGAATAAAATGCATATTTTTTACAAATGATTTTACCGATCAATTCCAAAAGTGATCATCGTCAAACAACTTGGACAGGCATTCATGCTCCGTCCACAGTGCTCTGCACTTGTCCATCAACGCACGCACTCTGTCAATGCCGCGCTGTTGCTCAGCTGTTCTGACTGAATCGCCTCGATACTTAAACTGCGGTGGTGACTAGCATAAACATGACACTTTACCTGGCTGATATGAACTGCATGATCATGAGCCATTGCCATAGCTACTAGTGCGATGCAACGTAGATTCATTTTAAAATGTCTTTTTGTTCATTGAGACGTTTATAAGCAATGCAGAAACCAAATTATTAACAAAGACATATTGATGTATGGTTGAACGATCACTTTGTTACACCAAGCGAAAAGTGGGTTGATTTTTATGGCAAGCCTGTTAATTAAATGCGGGGATTTTGAACGACAGTATTTTTTTATTGTCACTAATAAGATATTTATCAATCCCAGAAGTAATTAGCGTCAAACAGATCTGAGAGACATTTCAGCTCCGGCGTCAAAGCCTTGCATTTATCTTGCATTTTACGCATACGCTTAATCATTCGCTCTTGCTCGGCGGATCTCACGGGATCAACAAGTCGATTCTGGAACTGATTCTGGAGCTGTTCTAAATAAACCGTAATACCTGGTTTGTCAGGGGCGGGCCATGGCCCAGCACCATGGCAAAGAGACAGAAGAGATTCATTTGAGTTAGAAGTCAATATGAGAGTATATATGCTTTTGAAGGGACATTTATACTAAATTATTCAGCAATAAAATCAAATATTGGTTATAACAAACCATCTTATATTGGCGGTTGTTGGGTCACGGCTCCGCATACCAGACGTGAATCAATGGATGGTTACCGTAAATCTATCTTAGATAGACTAGTATCTAACAGTCTGTAACAGCTTTGACGCGACTCGCATGTGTTAACCGGGTTTAAATGACGCTGATATTTGGCTTGTGACTTCAGGGGTGACTGTGACATCATTGAATTATTCAGTTCTTCGATAATATTTAAGTATAAATTCAGTCCTGGACAAAAAAACGTTAACCCATGAATTTCGTCTGTCTGCTTGCCGTGGCTTTTGCCCATGGGCCGGTCCATATCAGCCAGGTAAGATAAATTGTTTTAATAATTACTAATTTTGACCGACAAGTACCGAGACTTTAAACCAGTGCGAACAGCTGAACAAGAGCGTATCATCAAAAAAATGCGTCATTTACAAGACAAGTGCATCGTTTTCCGGACAGAGCATGAATGTCTGTCCGATTTGTTTGACTCTAATTATTTTTGGGATTGATAAACCACTGTTTCGACACAATAATGCAATAAAGACCGCCTGAAATAGAACATTCAATTGATTACCGTAAATTCTGCTACTTAAACACAATTAAAGAAGAGAAAAATTAAGCGGGATGTGTCACTTTATTTCGACGACGTCTTGCTATAAATGAAACAGTTTAGAAGTTCACTACAGTTAATCCAATTGAAGGCTCAAGCAAGCAACACACTCCATGTGGCTGTTTTACAACAGCAAATTGCTTGCAAGACGTTATTTCTGTACAATAATGAAATTCACTTTGTTTGTGCTGACGCTCGCGAAGCGTTCAAAAATTCACGCCCCTTCACCTCGACATGGTCACACGTCTTTGTAATTGAACGTAACAGCTGCGATCGGATCGAGAGCGGAAAAAGATGTTACGAAAGAAGACGCTGACGTCAACTCGCACCAGAAACAAACTCTGATGAAACATGTGGCACCAAAGTTTGCAAGAATAGGGTTAATTGCAGTTTGTCGTTAACAGTAATTATCACACTGTGTCATAGTCACACACACAGGTTGGTGTCGAGTTATCCAATAGTGTGAGAACATGGCGTCATTAAAACGTGATAATCTCGCATAACTTCGGTTAGGGTGATTTTTTGAAAGAAGAAGACGGACACCTTTTTAAAAGAAATTCAGGATCGACAATTATGGTCCAAGCTGCGCTCCTTATCAACTGTTCCACTCACTTTTTACAGTTTAAATTTTTGTGCCTTTTTTTGCTTATTCCTGTTAACTCCACGTTTATTCATCTCCAACTTTGTCAACTTGAATCAAAGGGATAGTGACGTTTAGGAGCAGTATTCAACTACAAATAAGTTGACTGAGTGTCATATCCTGAGTCGGTTTAGAACCTGACACACGTTCCGGTCGCTTTATCAAGCCCTCCCCCCAATGATAAGACCAAGGACCCAATTGGCCCAATTGGGGCCATAATACAACTTCTAACCCAAGTCGCTTTGTTTTATGCTGAGGGGGCGAAAAGGGTTCGGGTGCTGATACTACCTGACAGGTGACTGTCGGAAATTGAGCTTCATTGAATTGTCTTTAGACAAAACATGGTGGTACTTTACTCCCCCGCCGCGACAAACGACTGCGGCGTTCCCCCGATTGTTCGATGAATTTGATCGTTCAAAGCGGCGGCAGCGAGAAAAAGAAAGAATTGAAGTGAAAATCAAGTTAACATTAAAACAAACATGGCAGCGTCACCGTGCTCAATTACACCGGCGCGGGCTGACTCTATCACGAAACAGTGGCGCAGCTGGATCGCTTGAAAATGACGTGAAGTTCAAGATGATTGACCCTTGGCGACGGTGCTCATTATTTTCTTTACTTTCAGCGTCTTCTATTCTGTTTGTGCTGTTCCTCGTCAACTACATGACCGCGGCGCTTGCGTGTCCTGATTTTGATTGATTGAGCGTCTCTTTTGCATTGTCCCCTTTGTTTCACAAATTTCACGAGACTTTTTTTTTCAGGATTCAAGCGTTTAGGCGACCGTCTACACTCTAAACTACTCGCGAATAATTTTGATGTTCACATTTTTTGACCACTTGAACACATCACGTTGGTACGTGGTAAAGGGCCTTTTGGAATATGTTTCTGGGTTTGATCTCTTTCACATAGGCTCAAATGACACACATTTTGAACAAAAACCCGCCTCAAAATCCCACCCCCAACATAACCAACAAAACAGGCCAGTAAACTAGTAGTGACACAGTGGCACCGATCAGTCTCTATGTCTTAATGTCTAATTCTCTGCAATGCAGGTGCTTCGGCAACACAGGCAGCAAAAACTTGAAACACTAAGTTTGCATTCAGATAGGGGTCGAGACAGTCTGAGGCGACACATACTTCTATATATAATCTGAATTCAATAAGCGCAAAAATTGACAAGCGAAGATATTCTCCACGTCAAGTTCAGCAACCAGATTATCATGGGGCGGATGAGTGGTTTTTGGAAGGCTTATAGTGAACGGAAACACCGGGCCCCTGATCAACATCATTTTTATTTACATGTAAATCAGTGTAAATGCACTACCCGGAAATATACTGAACATCATGTCGAGCCACCAGTGATACACTAAGCCGATCATATAGTCATTCAAACTGCCTATATACATGGCAATCGACGCATGATTTTGTCATAAACGCAGCGTAACTTGGCCATGGTTTTAACCTCAATCTTGAATGACGTTTATGCATTTGTACTGTACATATGTAATTATACTAAACAATTGTTACTGTACATACAGCTTGTAACTGAGTCGACAACTGACTTGCGTGAATTCAAGCCGTCTAAAATTGCATGTGACACTTAACTGACTGAATATTGACGACCTTTCCAAGGTGCATCAGGTGTAATACAATTAAAGCTTTGTTATGCATCATAACCGCTCCCTAGCTTTAGATTTGAACGTATCAACTTCAATAAAACTTTTTTATATTGACACCAAAAACTAAACGGTTTATAATGTAACGAGGAAAAAGTTCATTTTCATACTTTGAGAAACGTTAAATGACATGCGACTTTTTAATTAATTGTCACAAATTCGACGTGAAGTTGCAGCAAGGTCAACGCAAGTTTGTAAATACTTTTGACGTCGAAGTAAAAGTTTTTTGGTTTTTTATCAAACCGTCACATCTCGAAGCAAAGGAATGAGCGGAATGGGATATAAACACGCAATGATTGGAAATAACGCACACCTATGACACACCCAATGGTTGAACCTTAGTGGTCAACATTGGTCCAACAAATCCGAAGCACGTAGTGTTATTATTGGTAATGGTGCTGAATTTAATGGTAATCGGTCAATTTCAAGATTGAAAATAAAATTTTTAGTCACAAAACTATTGCCTCAAATCATGCAAGTTTGAGACACGTTTTTTTGTGGGCAGTTTTGCTGCTGATTTTATTGAAAAAACGGCTGTTCCCGGGTGAGCGCTGTCACGGCATTATACAGTTGAGTTCCGATACATCACTGTAGGAAAAGCGTGTCGACGGACGATAAACACAGAATGCATGGTAATCGGAAGACACACACCTCTGCGGCACACCCAATGATTCATAGTCATTATTAAGACTAACCGTTCCCTTCCATAAGTCGACCGTAACAAGTGTATGTTATGCCTTGTGAGATATGTGCTTCTGCCACAGGTGAACTTGTATGGATTAGGAGATGACGCAATGATCAATGAATTCAATATGATTACAAAGAATGCATTTATAACATTTGCATGTGGTAAGACAAATGACGGTAATTACGTGAAAGATGGGCATCCGGATCCATTATGATCCAGAGTGTAAGGATTGGGCCGAATTACTACTGTACATTTGATTGGATTTGCCCCGGTCTGACTCGATTAATGCTACTCGGTTAATGCCGTACATATCTATCTCATCTAAATTAACCGCCAAGTCTGACACATCCGACCTCTAGGCTAACTGACTTAGCGTGTTCATTTTTTTTGTGTTTCGTCGCCGGATCGAGTGTTACGCCAATTTCAATAATTACGGTAGATTACGTCCCTCCTGTCAGTTCAGCGCCGTCGCGTTGTGTAAGTTGTGATCGTCAAAAAGACACAACGAAACGGCTGTTTATAATTGATGTTTATTTTTTATGTTATTTGCAATTCGCCGGATTACTTTGAAGGTAGTTCAAGGACGAGGGAGTGAGCGAGACAGGAGGTAAAAATAACTGGCCAGTAAACGAGAATGTTGAACTGATAATTTATTATACACGTTGACATGATTGGACAAAACATGGCACATCTCAAGCACAGTCCCAGGTTATTATCTACCGACTTGACCAATACAATGTTGAACATGGGTTTATTATTATCAAATTGGAGTGTGTGCTTAAAACAAACAGACCATAATGAGTGTATCGGCGGCAGAGACTTGGATGTCGGGGGTGCGAATCTCGGTTTCGTCAATTTTTTTTCAGCTAAACTTTCCCGTTAAAGTGGCCGGTTTCGTCACCCTCGATAAGGGCCACTAATTAGTTGATACGAGTTCATATAACATGTATGACAGTCATGGGCGCCCTCTCTCCCTCTGTTCGCCCTTTCGAACTAACGACAGAGTTTTTAATTATCGACTATTTGGAGTGTTACCCCCGTTACAAAGCAGTTACATAGTTTGTGGTACAAATGCCATTTGATGCTATTGGCGAGCTTAATTACAGGTTGTTTTAAGTCCCCTTTCCCAAGTTTGACCCATCTATGAAAACGCTTTATCAGCTAAGTGGAGACTCACATTGTTGCAAAACATGAGTTAAGTTTCACGTCAACCGATGACGGTTAACCCATGATATTAAGGGCAACATTAACACTTATGGTGAATAGAACCCTGCATTAAAATATGCATGAACGTATACTTGGGCACGTGCAGTATGAGTAGGATGCAAATCAAGCGGTGGTTCTATCTCGGTACTGTCAGTGACAGTCTGTCACCCTGTGCAATTTCGCCAGATCTGGTAACCTGGTTCCCCCCACGCGCCCAAGTCAATGCAATTACCGACGTCTAGATCCTTGCTTTTACGCTGGCAGCGAGAGCCGCGTCTGGTAAATAGGCAACGTTGCGTCGACAACAAATTATTAGGCGAGTATGGGGTGGCGAGATTAGTGTCATGAACATGGGAAACAGCGGAACCGGTTGTTCATTTACAGTAAACATCGTCATTTCGATGTAAATCATCATGAAGTTTAGAAGTCAATCGACGTCACAAACGTTACTTTAGAGCATTATGCAAGACACACGTTTGATACGCTATGTTCAAGCCTAATTGATGGCTTCCATTGGCCGACCACAAGGATATACATCCTCATATCAACCATCACAAAACTATAATTTCAACGCCGCCTGATTAAACATTAGTAATGTTACATTACGCCATACCGCCATCATACCTCAAACTGTACATAGTGGACCGCCAAAGCCTCATTCAGAGAAGCGCCTTCGCCACGTGCTTGACTCAGTAATAACTTATTCTTCCGTGGCACAACAAGTGGCTCATTCTGCCCAAATGAAAATTGCCGATTAACTCCCGTTCTTGAAATATTATCATATCGGGGTATACTGTTTATGTGTGTGCGCCCCGCCCCACATTATGTTGCTCAATTGACCGCTCGCCATAGTTCACTACTAACAAAATGCCGAACGGTCCACACCGTTCACGTTTGGAGTGAGTCTCTCTTTGTCTCGCCAAAGAGTATGTTCAGTTTGCCCCGTTTACGGTGAACTTGAGCCGCTAATGCTTCAATATAGAAGGACAAGGACCTGGCCACTTGAGTCGCTTATTAGACATAGGAATCATTTTTTATCATCACCTCCACTTTAAAGGTCTAACCATCTTCGCAAAACACTTACATGTTGAGTTTTGAACGGAACATGTAATTTGCCAAAAATGCAAACATAATTGACATTTTCGCAATTAACGCACTGGCGAGAATAGTAGTCAATCGTAATTATGCGAGTTATTACGCGGTACGCGAAAAAACAGGACCAAATAACATCAGAGTGCGCTCGACATCAGACAAATATAGACGCACTTACTGCTGCTTAGAATCGAACTAGGGGTAGAGGCGACTGTCAAGTTCGATGACATTGACGGATATGGTTCAACGGTGCGTTGATCCTTACTTTTAGGGGTCAAAACTAACACCATCGTTTATACCCAACTTACACCAGTTGTTTCGTGCTTTAGTCGCCCCACTTTTTCACATTTGGTGCAAATGCGGCTTACACGGGATATGGGCTCTCAATTGAACTGTCGTTCGTT
The DNA here is from genome assembly GCA_004367895.1 of Oikopleura longicauda. Classification (NCBI taxonomy): domain Eukaryota; kingdom Metazoa; phylum Chordata; class Appendicularia; order Copelata; family Oikopleuridae; genus Oikopleura; species Oikopleura longicauda. The sequence goes on along the minus strand of SCLD01090061.1, from coordinate 4,793 downwards.
TCTTGCGGGCCCAGACGCGGAAACCCGAAGTAGTTCAAGTTGTTCGAAGGGCTTGGGCTCGATTTTGATTGCGCAAAGAAATTTGGAGCTCAATGTCCTGCCCACTGCTAACTAAACAAACGCAATCCGAATAACAATCGCACCGCATAAGCATGTAGTTTTGCCCACTCACTCAAATTTGATGTAATTTTCATCATCATCAAACGTGACTCGAATAACTCAAACTGCACACACATCATTGGTTGACTTATTTTCAGCTTCAATACAAGGCATCTTCCCCTGTTTAATCCGGTACAACTCAGTTAATGGCTAAATGGCTGTTTCGTGGTTACTGTAAATGTTTAGACATAAATAGACACCCTAGGACACCATAATTATCTGTGTCCACCGTTATTTGACGGTGACGCCGCGAATGGTGCGTTTAGAACATCTAACAAATCAAATTTCAACACCATAATAACAAAATATTGACACGAGAGTAACCTTGAGTCATATAAACGGTCTCAACGTGGAATGCCAGAACCACTGTGCCACTTCTGATTAAAAAAGGCGAACGCGGCACACATGGGCCCATATTTCCCGCAAGTATCGTTGGGTCAGCTTGGACATGTTTTGGACTTTTTCAACATCAGGTTTACTTCGAAGCACGAATCAATTAGTTCTCAGATACTTTACCATTTCACTGACCCAGTGAACAACTTGTTACTGTGTTTCCCAACCATCTGGTGACATGCGTAACGTGCGTGAATAATTTTAATCTCAATTGAGTGGATACTTTGTTGGCGTTTAATCCGGCGAATGCAATGTTAAGTTTCATCTGAAAATCAAGTTGATCTGCAAAATCAGTGTCATTTGATCGGCGGCTCAAGTTACGAGCACCTTCACACAGTGTGAACTCACTTCATCAATTCAGTCGAACACAGACAATCAAAAACCCACTTTGCCAACCCTAAATTCATTCGCGCAGTAAATGGTCAGCGGAGAGCAATAAATTGATCCCCGTAACGCCAAAAGTCACGAAGACAGAGCGATCGCGTGCCATTTGCCCAGTGTACATTGAAAGTGGAGAATTGTGCCGACAATCAAAGAAAAGTCAGGAAAGAATAAACAGCCCGTTTCGTGTTTGACATCAACCAGAGAAATCCCGTTATCAATTGGTCCTCGCAGTAAGTGGTCAGTGTATTTTCAATTAAATATAATTTTGGGGTCAACCGTACAAACAGAGAGGAAGTTTATCGATATGTGCTCTAATGCTATGTTTAACAAATGATCGTCTCTATATTTGGAGTACAGTTGTATGTTTGATGAAATAGGTTATGGTTACACGAGCGTCATGGTCAGTTTAAACATTTTAACAAAAATACTTGGTAAATGTAATCGGCAGCACACGTGGTACAGTCTGTTTGTCAACTATCAACGGGCCACTTGTTTCGACATTTGCAGTCCGTACCAAGACTGCTTCGCAAAGGTGTCTTGATTCGCGCGTAACTGTCTGACCTAGGGTTCTTTCTGGTTTCAGGCTCCGATTCAACCAGTTGAACGTAAACTGTCGCCCGGTCTGTCCAGAGTTAAACTAAACTCGGGGGCTCGATTTCAATCACGATCGGACTGATGTTGACTTCCCCCGTACCCTAGTCCGTACTCACGTTGACTCGCCTTCCAAATGACACCATTCTGTCTGTTTGATCATTTTGTGTCACTCTCTGCTGCTGCTGCCACAGCTCCGTACAGTACCGGGCGAAACAATGTTAAACACAAATTCTTGATCCACATGTGACTCTCGGCGGCACAGCGACAGATGATCGGTGCTGTCTCGGTTCGGTGGTGGGATCACGTGCTACGTATGTTCGCTTATTTGAAGAGCGCACCAACATACCTGCGGTTTCGACCATAGTTGATAGAGATTTTTGTGTCCGGATTATCCGTCGGCGGATCAACTAAGAAGTGGAACGATTGATAAGGAGGAGGGACGATCGAGCATGATGATGAGGGGACAAGAGTACCAACACTTGATCACAAAAAAAAATTATAAATCACTATCCCATCCTACTTTACGAGCGACATCTTAAACTTCCGCATGAATTCCGACGCGAGTGCATTTGACATTGAAGGGGAAGAAGGAAAAAAGAACTTGAGTGTTTTTTGTGTTTTGTATGTGGCTTGAACAAAAACGTTTATTCGGTCACAATCAATGTTTAAAGTTGCATTTTTGTTTATAAAAGGTGGAGATGCAATTCCGCACTTCTTCATAGTGATTTTGACATGCATCCAAGTGTCAATTTTTGTTTTTATCGGTGTGCATTGTGTGTTCACGCGCGAAAGGTCACGCAATCGTCTCGGCACCACCGTCGTCAGATCGTTTTGATTTTCGAGAAGCAGGGGTCAGCGCATCAAATGTTGAAAATGCAACTTGGTCAAGCATTCCGTCTTTTATGCATAAATGCACTCGTTTTTTTGATCATAATGTGTCAAGTTTTAAAGTCGAACACTGTGCGATTTGTGAAGTACCAAAATTTTCATGTAGCAATCTTGATTGTTCGTGAGATTGAACTCGAGATTCATACATAAAAGCTTTATCGCACTAGTGTTGTTTTCGTCGTTTTTCCGTAAATTATTTACATATAATATATAATCACACGCACATGTGTTTAAAAAGTGCGTGTTTTGTCTAGTTTGTGAATTTAGAATTTTTTAGTTATCGTTTTGTTTTGTTATAAATTTCCAATCACGTTGTAATAGGGTGGTAAATAGAGTTGAGTATATACAAAAGTAGCATCGAAAGCGTGTTTGAGCATTGATTTTGTTGGCGTCGGTAAAATAGCTAGTTCATTTCATGTCTCTGGTCTAGGTTTCATTTTTTCATCACTAGAATATTTATGTTCATCATTTCTTGGTCACTGATGGAGTCGAATAGAGGCTCAACCGTGCTGAAATGTTTTTTTACGTCATTTCAACCTGCGGATGTCCATCCTGGCACCCAATTTTCTCATCAAAAATTATTGTTGTAATAAATACGAAAAAATTGAGCAATCGAGAATGTCGTTTTTCATGGCCCTCTTTTTTATATCAAATCATAATGCCAATATCTAAAGATTTTTATAAACTAGTGTGCGAAAAAAAAGTAATCTATCAATCATCAAAAAGGTTGTCGTTCGTCTAAGTGCACTGTTAGATGAGCCTAAAATACATCCAAAATGCATCGGCTAGCAATTTCGGGTAATGTATGTCTAACTTTTTTGGGCCTGATCGGGCCAGAGAATGGGACGGATGGGAGTCAACTGTACTATTTCAAGTCGCCAAGTGGTCTAAAAGTAACGTGTGTTGATTGGAGTAGGCGACTGTACAAGCGGCTTTACAATTACTAACATGAATCCAGGATTCAGAGTGGGGCCAAGATCGAAATAGATCTCTCTCGAGTGTCTACTGTATGTGTAATCTGGCTTGATTTGTGTTTGTATTCAGGGATGAAGTGACTATTGCTCGGTTGATGAGTCTGATGATGATGAGCTAGTGTCTACTGAGTTGTCCTGTGATGAGAGATCATTGCCATCGCCAGCTGGTTGCGGTTCGCCGTCAATCACGTTCGATGCGTTGTCTAAACAATTAAACGTAATGATCGAGTAGTCCATTAACATATCATCGATATTAACCATCAAGTGGTGTCGCCACTGTTGGGCATGAGCCCTTGTTTTTGATTTCACCATCGCAACACTCCAAGTAGAAAGTGTGATACGTCTTATTGTTGCAACATTGTCGGTTTCCGTTATCTGAGCGGTATGGTGCTCTGAAAGTGAAGATAAGTTAAAATAGTGCATAATAAGCATCATTTTGTACCTGTGCGGGTATGTGCCACAGCACTGGTCCTGCTCGCCCCAATCGTGAATTGGCTCGGGGAGCTCACAATCCTGGTGACCGTTAAAGCCGGACGTGTTGATGTGATACTTGACGTCCCACTTTGTGTACTCGCGCACCAGTCCCTCGACGAGCATTTTGTCGCACTCGCACAGGGTCTGTCGGCAGACGTCGTCTTCGTTGGCACATGTCAAGTACTTCTCACCAGTCACGAGATCTGTGTTGCCGACAACGGTATAGTCCTTTTGAGTCGGGTCACACTTGTGGCCATAGTCAAGACGGGCACACTCGTAGCATAGGGCGTGATCCTTGCACACACTGAAAGTGATGATGATTTATTTTGAGTCGCGTGATTTAATGATGATCAAACCTGTCAATTGGATCGGCAGGCAATCCGCGTTTGGCGAGCAGCGGATTCTCGCCATGAGCAATACACCAGCATCCATAACCAAAGAAATTGTCCATCGGAGGTGGGACGTCAGCGACGTTTTGGAACATATAATCCATCTAGAAGCGCGTGTCAAAGTCACAGTCTCAAAATTTAACAAGATAACTGACCATTTTCTTGAGTTGAATGAAACGCCGCGAGCCAATCTCGGACATTTTGTTCACGTGTTGCCGATCGGTGCGGGTAACGTTGAGAAAGGCACGGGGATCTTCACCCTCGACTTTGTGGATTTTGAAGGCATAGTTCAATGTTGGTTCATTGTTGCGTCGGTGACGATTATGACCAATTGACCGACTGTATAATAAAAGTTAATTCTTTTGTTCAGAGCTAAAAACGAGTCAGTCTTACCTTTGACGTTGATTTCTATTGTGTCTACGTCTTTGTCCCTTTCCGGCATCACTAGTACCAATAAGAGAGGCAAGAATAACGGCGGCGATTTTCATCTAAATGGTTTTAAAATTGGTTGCTAGTCCTTTTACCTTGATAGTCCTAC
>SCLD01090049.1:0-13373 GCA_004367895.1 Oikopleura longicauda | reverse complement strand
AGATGCTATGTAGCTTATTTCACTGATATAGTACTTCATACCATTGGAATCAACCGCTCTCTTTTCGTCAACAACTGGTTGTAAGTAACTGCAAACAACACTAGCATCAGTTTCTTCCGTTGCAGGTGTCGTTTCATATGGCGGTTTGGTCTGAATAATATATGTCGTGTTTTGGTACGGATGTACAAGCGTCGAAACTTCGGTCGAGTTCACCAAGTCAATGTAAACGCGATTCACTTCTGTTGTCTCGAAAAATGTCATTAGTGACGCAAACTGCGATAGAGACTGGATTGATAATAAACTTGATTGACCGTCGCATGCTTGGTGTTTCATGTCGCCTTTTTCATCAGTATGCAACCGCAACGCAAAAGCACCAAACACATCAAATTCGTTGCGTAGGCCATGCGCACCAGTTTCTTCTTGGAGTGACTGATATTGAGATTCTGAAGGATTCTCGTATGGTTTCATCACTGTGATTGAAAAGTCATGGATCAAATTGCCAGTTACTGTATCATCGGACTCGCTATAACACGACGATTCGGAACACGGTCCTGTGCAGATAATTTCAAATTGGTGGCGACGCAACAGCTCGCCATTTACTACTTTATAATCCCACCACGTCTTGATCTGATAACTGACGTCACTAAACTGGGGCAGAACTGATTCACAGTTGATCAGTCTTGCTCCAACGGCGATCGTTTCAAGTACTTCGCGTTCTCCATCTGTCACAATTGTTTCAGGTCGGCGTCGGTCGACCACGACAAACATAGCGTCATCGCGTTCACTTGATAAAACAACTTGTAGCTGATCCGTTAGTTCTGATCCAGATGAGAAGTAGTGAAAGGAGAACATGCCAAGTTGGGAATCATAGTAAACCGCATTTATGCCACTTTGTATTGGCCCGTACTCGAGTGAATTGAGATGAATATGAGAAGGGACACGGGCGTAGTGAGGTGAGGGCTCGCCAAAGTTTGATGCGGTTGACATATTGAGCTTGGCAACAAGGTTTTCTGGGTCCAGGTGCGACGGGAATTGAACTAGTTGATAGTTGTCTGGATCATCGGGTCTTTCACAGTACCATTTAAAAGTTGTCAGATTGACTGGACTGTTTCGCCACCATAATCTCATTTCATTAGTCACATGATGCGCCTTCTCGATGGTGGTTATATTCGGTTCTTCTGCCAATATCAGTAGTTCATCGTCAAACATCAAGTTGAAAGTGGCCCAGTGTTGAGTTTGATTCATTTTACACGTCGAGTAAATCAGTGGATTTCGATCTTCACAGGCGACAAACAAAAGCGCATCGCTCTCCTCGTAATTGTCTACTCTACCTTGAACGTTAAGCGCAACATCGGTTATATTCTCCTCGTTCCAGAACTCTTGCATTCGTTTAAACTTGATACTGACACGGTCGTCTACATTTGACAGTGACCATTGTGCATTTAGTTTGCTTGAACAGGTCGTCATTGTCACGTTCTCATACTTTTGGATTGGAACGAACACGATACAGTGCGAGTTGAATCGCATGCCAAGACCAGTGACATCTTGGAAGGGCTTAGTACTGATAACACGAAGTGAAAAACTTACCAGCACATGATCCAATCCGCGCAGTACTAATTTGTGTTTCATTTGTGACTTCACGCGGCACCAAACGATCAATACAACTATACTCACTTGATTTTGCAACGCACAGTTCATCACGTGTGCATGTATGAAGCTTTGGCATTGAGCATATTGGTGCGGTGGAAACAATTGAATTAAATATGGGTAAATCCGACAAATCGTTGGCGTCGGACTCGATGTAGACAAAGACGTTGATAGAGCCTGTTTCATTTGCTGAGCGACGCTTACGATTTTCACCGTAAACCTAGCACTAAGTTAGCAAGTTAACAAAAACAGTCTCACCTCATCATTTTGAAAATAAGCAATTGAACAGGTTTTTCGTTCGCAATCTCCAGTACACGATGCCAAATTGCCAATTTCAATCAAAAAGTCTTCTCGGTTTACAATCTCGGACTTGTTGAAGTCAACGTATTTACCTAAATAATCATCTTGCGACACTTGTATCTCCACTATGTGTCGGTTCTTGCAGTCTTCGCAAAAGCATGACTTCTCCAGAGCTTAAAAATACGGGTTAGTATGAATTTCAACACTAAGTTAATCTCTTGCTATTGCTACTGCTCCTGCTCCTGCCAAATGCTAAATGAAAGTAAACTGTCAGAGTGAAAAACGCACTTTTTTAATTGTTCAATCGTAAATGTGTCGTAATTGACGTGCCTTTGATTTTAGTGAATAGACGCGACAAAGAAAAAAGAACAACAGCAGCATTTCACTCTTGCGTAAACTACTCTTTACGTATCACTTTGATGATGATAGCACAGACGCGCAAAACCGGTCGAAACGACGTACGTACACATGTACATGAAAAATATGATGATGCCCTCACAGCGGCAGCGCTGCCAAATGGCAACAACTTTCAGCCTAGTTGTACGATTCCCTCGTGGTGATGCTAGTTGCATAGGCCCCGCACTTGCCGCGGATCCAATTTGATGCTTAAATCTAGTTTAACTTAAATTAGTAAATTCAGTCATTTTCTGATTAGGCGTCGTTTCAAAAAGCCAATTCTACACTTGATCAATAATCAACATTCATACAACACGTGCCGACACGTCAACACCAACTGAATCGGGGGCAATTGGCATACTGACAATGTATTGAACCGGCTGTTGACACCTCACAACTAATAACGAGAAAGTGATAATGCTATTCAGTTCTCAGTACCGAAAAGGCGGTGATTTATTATTAAAACACATGTTATGTTGACAATGTGTAAGTGGGCAGTAAATCAGACATAAAACTCGCCGGCAACATCACTGTATGGTGGCGGTGGTGACGATGGGTTCGGGGCAGTCGTTTGTTTTGGGGTGATTTCGCGCATCGGAGTCGATGGCACGGTAACGATTTGAGCCGGAACTTGAGTTTTTTGTTCTTGGCAGCAACATTGAAAGCAAGATTTGAGAATGACGAGCAAAAAGCCGATTTTGATCACATTGAAAAACACATTAAGGAAGAGGTACCCCAACTCTCTGTCTTCCATTTTTCTTTTTTTGGTAGAAAGTGAAAATAACCCGTCATTATATCGTGAATGTAGCACTAATCAAGTAATTTTCCTATAAATTTTCCGAATTGGACATGCTGATTGTCGTCGATTAATTTCGTCCGATACTTTTCCACTGGTATCACCAATAAAGAAGTAGAAAGTTGATTAGAATGTCTGCATGGTGTTACTGCCGAGAATAGATTGAAATTATCAAAAAGACTTTACTGTAAGTTGCCTATCTGCACGAACGGGAACAAATAAAGAAAATTCACACTTCATTAATATTTGATAAGGCAGTCATAAAAAGTAATAATAGCAAGAAAAAAGTCGTCTTCAAATATATCGTTGCCTTTTTTGTGTGTGTCATAGTAGTAGCGCCGTTATATTCTATTATATAGCAATGGGTAGCCAGTGGCAGCGATGGCCTATACATTACACTGAAAATGAGGGTTCGAGTTTGGTTATAGTCTGAAGTTTTCTTCTGAGTTAAAAAAAAACGAGACGCACGCACACCACCTCATCGAGAGAAAAAAATGAAAAAAAAACTAATGAGAAATAGAACGTCGAAAAATTGATCAACATAGAAACAACAGACAAAACAAAAAAATCAGTGGTAGTGTGGAGATTTGTTTTTACCACGCAACTTTCAACGCACAATGATTGAGTGCTTCCATTTCTTCTTCGACGATGATGATAATGTTGAGGTCTAGCACGGGCCGAGTGGGATTTGCAAAATGTATTATTAATTTTTAAGCAAGAGTCGCCGTATGTATTGATTCGTTTTATGCCCGTCGTTATTGGATTAATGGTTTTCCTGGCCCGAAGCTGATAGCGGCCTCGGACGTGACAGAGAAACAAATTCTATGTAGTAGTGGCATTACGGGCGATATTACGCTGGATCTAGACTCTATAAGCTCCAGCTGGAACAAGGTTGAAGGGGTCAGAGAGTCAGCGTGCTAACACACACCCTCCTCTCTCTCCCTCTCCCTCACTCTGACTGAACAATTGAAGTTGCTAATCGTAGTGTGGATTAGTAGAGAGAAAAGAGGGGGTACCCCTAAGTTGAACAGACACGCAATGCTCTTAAATACGAACGGTGCGTTTTGATAGAGACAACAACAATGACGAGAGAGAGAGAGAATAAATGAAGAATAGGGAGAGAACAATAAAACGCTTAAAAGTTATAAGCGTACTGTAACATGCAAATCGAAAGTGGGAGAGTGAGAGAGAGTCGACTGTAGGTGTGTTCAATCACTAAATTGCTCCTTTTGTTCAATTAAATAAGTGGCTGCCAGTGCACTCTAATGAAAATGTCAGTTTCGCCTTCTCACATGTCTCTTGGGTCAAATTTTCTACTCTAGATGTGCTAAACTTGAACTAAAGGCAGAAGCAGCCAGCGATGAAGCGACTATACTACTAGCTAGACGACGTATTACTATAAATTATCGGTTCTCTTGTTCGAAGCTGCGTTTCGAGGCGAGCAGCTCAAATATTTGCACTATAAGTATGTGTGTTCGTGTAGGCATTTAATATGTAGAGGAGCGTCGTTATATAGTGGATACGGGTCCGTTGTCGTCGTCGTGTGTGTGTGTGTCTGTATGTAGAGAAACAGAAAAACGGAACTTTACGTTTTTAAGTATAAAAAGAGAAAGAAACAGGCATGTAACGTTTTGACGTAAGAATGAATTATTGATTTGTTCTCCTGTCTATGCTATCTCACACTCTCTCACTATCTGCGAATAAGGCGGCGTAGTATAGAGAACGGGGTGTTGGCCCCGAAATATAGGATAGGCTCATGAAAAAAATGGTAAAAAACTCAATTCGATTCAGAGATTTCGGTGCTGCGATTGGGGTGACAGAGAGGTAGAAAGTGAGATCGTATCATCGTACCCCGTTCTCTGCCTTCGCCGCTGCGAAGCCGACGAAGCTGCACTGGCACAACGAACCGACACAACCGGACAAGTTTGATCTCAAATGGAATGTCGTCAAGTGCCGTCGGTGAAACAGGCCCCGCCACACCGATTAACCATTGGCGAACTGTACAAGGTATGTTTTCGATGACATCAACGGCTATTTTACGGTGTGATTTATGTACGCCCGCTTAGCTGGTGACTGCGCAGCGAATTAAACAGTTGCACATTTCGCGGTTGACACCCTTTAATGTGCTTTTAGCTTCCTTAGCTTACGAGTTTAGCCCACAAGTGACAGCATTTGATTTAGAATGGCAAAATTGACATTAATATCCTGCGCGAGCATCTCAGAGCCGAGGGCCGCGTCACTGAGGAAGCATGCCGACGCATTATCCAAGATGGCGCACAAATCACACGTCGCGAAGAGACGCTCATTTCGGTCGAGTCGCCCATTACGATTTGCGGCGACATTCACGGCCAGTTCTACGATTTACTAAAGCTGTTTGAAGTCGGCGGCGAGCCGGTCAGTTTCGGTTTAATTGAAGATTCAAGTTTAATTTTATTTTTGTCCAGGGCAAAACGCGATATTTATTCATGGGTGATTATGTGGACCGCGGTTATTTCAGCATTGAGTGCGTATTACTACTGTGGGCGTTGAAGACACTACATCCGAATGATATGTTTCTATTACGAGGTAACCACGAGGTAGGCGAAAGAACGAAACAGCAAAAAAGTCGATTTTGAACAGAGATAGAGCGTGAGTAGTATCAAGCCACTGGTGGACGAAAATCGATGTGACGTCGAGTTAGTTACATTCACTTGAACGTGGCATTAATCTTTGATGGGCTCATTTTTCGTAGTTTTTTTCTCAACTGACGTTCTGGTTAATTATAATTGGGAATAACACTTCGCCATCATGTCTAGTGTCGTCACCTGACCGAGTATTTCACCTTCAAGCAGGAGTGTGAGATCAAGTATTCGACGGAGATTTGGGACGTGTGCATGGAAGCCTTTGATACGCTACCCCTATCAGGAAATGGATTCCCCTTGCCACTTGAACCACACTGGAACGAAAAGTGCGTTATCCATTCTACAGCTTTATTAAACGAGCAGTTCCTGTGTATTCACGGTGGCCTATCGCCCGAGATAAAGACACTGGCAGATATCCGCAATATTGACCGTTTCAAGGAGCCCCCGCCACTGGGTCCCATGTGCGACTTGCTCTGGTCGGATCCGTTTGAAGATTATGGCAAGGAGAACTCGTCTCACGAAAAGTTCACGCCAAATAACGTACGCGGGTGTAGTTACTTTTACAGGTAAAAACGTCGCCTAAGAGGCAGTAAATGCATAACGTGTTTAATCAGCTTCAACGCCGTGTGTGAGTTCCTCCAGGCTAACTCTTTACTATCAATGATCCGCGCGCACGAGGCACAAGATGCCGGATATAAGGTGAGTTATTGGTTCCTTGACATCTCTGGAAATAGAACTACTTCTAAATTAGTCTTTTGGCTTATGCAACATACTGTCGATATGATATTGACATAAGTTGTTAGTAAGTTCTTATTTACAACTTTTAATTTCTTGACATTAACTTTTGTTCTCCACATATTCAAAAAACATAAATCAATACCGTTACGTTCAGATGTATCGTCGCGCTTCATCAACTGGTTTTCCAAGTCTAATAACAATCTTTTCTGCGCCAAACTACCTCGATGTTTATAACAATAAAGCTGCTATATTGGTAAGTCGCCAGTCAGTTTTAGTTAGCTTACTAAACGACTTTAGAAATATGAAAACCAAGTAATGAACATTCGACAATTCAACGCTTCGCCCCATCCATACTGGCTTCCAAATTTCATGGACGTATTCAAGTGGTCACTGCCGTTTGTCGCTGAAAAAGGTTTCACAGAAACACACAAAAATAACAAAAAGTAACCTTTTATTTGTGTAGCGACTGAAATGCTAGTCGCAATTTTGAACACATGCGCCCAGGACGACCCCGAGGAGATTGCCGAAGAGGTCAAGAAAATTCAAATGGAGAAAAAAGACATGCCCGAGGAGATCATCGAGGAAGAGCTTCGCCGCGAGGAGCGCCGCGAAATTATCAAGAACAAAATTCGCGCCGTGGGAAAGGTACGGCTTCAAACATTTGACTTCAAAAAGTACAACTTTATTGTTCAGATGGCACGATTATTCTCCGTATTGCGAGAGGAATCAGAAGTCGTCCTGCGTCTCAAGGGACTCACCCCCAGTGGCATGTTACCCGTTGGTAAGTTACATACAGTAGTAATGTCTTTACAAAAAGCAACCTAATCAGCTTATTTGTCTAAGCTCAATCTACTTTCATCTCTCGTTCAGGTGTCCTGTCGCAGGGTAAATCTGGCCTGTTGAGTGCGATCGACTTGTCGTCATCATCCGGTGTTGAGATACAAGGTTTCGACGATGCCCGTGCCTTAGACCTGGCCAATGAGAAGAGGCCGCAACCTAGAGAGGAAATGAAGAAAAGTCGAAAAAAGCCATAAGTGACAAAGAAAAAGAGAACCAAAAACGATTTGTGGGGGCCCCAGTTTACGCTTAACACTGTGCCACTGTAAAAAAATAATGCATTTCAACACACACACACATACACACTCACACCTATTTTAAGCACACAGTGACTTTCTCTGAATGAGCTTTTTTCCAAATCTTCGCTTTGTGTGAATGTCTCTAGAAGTAGGACGCGTTCGAAAGGAACTTAAAGTTGCTCAACAATAAGTTTGTACTTTCGAACACGTCCTACTTCCAGTGATTCCAACAAAGGGATTCTTTTCCACTTCTTAAAACAAATGTCGAACCCCGCCGGCAACGTTGTTGTTGTTCAACATAATTTACATTTACTCTATTTATATGTTGCCGAGACACAGCAATGCCAACATAAACTTAAATCAGTCGAAAGCACGCATTCAGCTGGAAACAATCACTAAGTGTGTAACATAGACAAACAACCAAAGCAACAAGAACCAAGCCAAAAGCCATGAAAATGCGTTTTCACAAACACACACACAAAAAAACAATCAGACTGCTCAAAAACCATAATAGTCGCAACAACGATCAAAAAACTTTAAAACCAATAATAAAAACAAAAACTTGTGCAAAATATCTATTTATAAGTTTCGTTGCTTGCTTCAGCGGGACCACCCCGACCGGGTGTCCAACCCCGCGCTGCTAAGAAACGACACGCAAACTTGGAATCAGCTGTTTTCGAACGGAGATGAATTTATTGTGTGTTTAGAATAAGGATGATTAGGGTGGGTAGTAGTGAGATTGATACGAGATAATCTTAGATTCGTTCTTTTTTCTTCGCAAATAAAAATGCACTGATTTATGGTTACGGTAACATTTGTACGAAACGAAAAAAAATGATGATAGGTGTATATACTTTATGATTTTTGTGTGTTGTCGAGCAGAGTCAAAGGGGAAAGTAAAGCCTTTACTGTAAAGGACAAGGAGGCAGGATAAAGAGAGTACAGGGAAAAAAGGTTATAATAAATACGTTATCCATTGTTTAGTTACGATCGCGCGACATCATGCGTAGAATGTGAAGAAATAGATTGATAATGTCCAAGTAGAGATTGATGGCGGCGAAAATGTACTCCTCGGGTGACAGTTTACGCATGATCATATGCGTATCGTAAATGATGAACAGCGAGAACACCAATGCGCCTGTTTAAAGTTGAATTAACTGCATTGATAATGGACGACTTACCGGCAATGGAAATGCCAAAATCAAGCATTTCAGTGGGGAAGAAAACCTGCAAGACGGAGGTAAAGATCAAAATCCACAGGGCTGAGAAGAGACCGGCTCCCCATGAGCTAAACAATTTTGTGAAGTGAAGTTTTTTGTACAGATTGACGAACCTGTAGTCTTTCTTGCTTTGAACCGTAAAACTGGTCAAAAGGCAGAAGACGGAGAGTGTGATGAGTGCGGCGCGGACGACCATATCAACCTTTAAGCCAAGTTAGACTGACTTAGCCCGTTCATAGTGTACTTACGGCAAAGTAGGTGACGACACTGCCTATTGCGACCGCCTCGAGAAAGGTGAACAGACCAAGCAGATAAAAATTGACCTAATTAAATTAATCAAAAATTATTAAATGAATTAAAACTAACCGGAAACTGCTGACGCTTGACCATCAACGCAAAAAGTACAAAAATGCACGAGAAACTTGACAACTGCACCAAAAAGGGATTATTCTGCAAAAACTGCGCCGTTCTCATCCTCCTTTTCAACCGTCAAATAACAAAACGGGCAAAATGGCGGACATGGCTCAATGTCGATATAGGCAATTTCGTATGTCAACTTGGTATCATCACTTGCGTTCAACGTCCACGTTCAATCCGAATTATTGGCATAGTAGAACTCGTCAAAGCCTTCTGTCACAATTTGACCCTTCATCTCGTCCTGAATGTCGTCCTGCTCTTCATCACACGTACCGGGGACTAGGGACTGGAATGAGCTTCTCTATAGGGCGGTGTCACAATGTTTCAGAACTGTGAATACTGGGCCGTAAGGGCATCTGCAAATAATTTATTACTGAACTTTATATTGTCGTTCATAATCGATCTTGTCCGCTAACAATTACAGTAGACCTGGAATCGTTTTTCACATGGTTTTTGAAAAAGTGGTAGGTCACGTGACGTTTTTCGGGAATCGTTTTTCACTTGTGAAAACCGTGAAAAACGATTCCAGGTCTACTGTAACTCATCGGATTGATTGTTGCACTTCTGTTTTTCTGCTTGCAATACACACTTCAATTTGTCAACTTCTGCTGTTTGAAGCTCCAGTTTAAACGCGTTCACTTCGAGCTGAGAGTTGAGACTTTTGACAGTACTCTTCAGCAAGGACACGGTGTCCTGTAAAGGCTTTACCCGCCTGTCAGTCCCTATATGAAAGTATGACTAGTTCAGCGCATGTAACGCTTTATAATTGTTTGGGTCTTTCTACTACCAATTTCATTTTTTTCTCACTGGTATTCAACTTGGCCTTCGTTTCAATTTTATCTGATTTCGAAGCCAGCCGGAGTAGTATGCAGAACATGGTATTGAATATTAAATTTAAAGTATAATTCGATTATTTATTAATGCAACAAACATGACACGGGTAACGCTGGTTAACATTTTGATGATTGACTCAGCATCAAATTTTGATGATCAAAATAACCACGTTTGTTGTTTCCCTTGTAGAAATTTTACTCCGTTGAATGGAAATTAATGTTTATTTCAATACACATCATTCAGCATAAAATAAAAAACACATGATATTAAAATTTTCACAATTTAAAGCGAAGAAATGTTACGATGTTCGAAAGGAACTTGTTCACGAGTATCAAGTGAGCTTGAGATGGTTCCCATATTATGGTATACAGTAGACCTGGAAACGTTTTTCACGGAATCGTTTTTCACATGTGAAAATCGAATCCCGAAAAATCCAATATGACTCACTACTTTTCACTTTTTCGTTTCGGGATTCGTTTTTCGCTATCATTATAAGTTTAGTAAAAACACAGTACTTCCTTGTTTTGGTGCTTGGAACACAAGGATCTGACCAAATCGACCCTCTAGTTTCCGAATTCGACCTTAAAAAGTTTTTCCGGTCAAAATGACCGGCGATCTGGCAATTTTCCCAAAATTAAATCGATTTTCACTAGTGAAAAACGATTCCCGAAAAACGTCATGTGACCTACCACTTTTTACAAAACCATGTGAAAAACGATTCCAGGTCTACTGTATTAAAAAGAACTGATTGTATAACTCAGCGGAATATAAATGGGAGTGTCAACAACTTCAGTTGGAACTCAATCGATTTTGAAGTACTGACATGGCAGCAGAGAGTCTGCAATGACGGAGGGCACAGCTTAGTGATAATCACCGACTCTTGATCAGGTTCTATTTTGAAGCCGAAAATGGAAAAAGAACGCTCGACGAAACCACATTCGAAACTAGTGAGTCTTGGGAATCTCATCGAGAATGACAATGGGGCGAACGAAGATTCAAACTCGATAATCGAGGAAATTGTGGAGCTCATTTATCCAATGCTGACGGGTAGGCCCATTTATCTTGGGGTACCACCGAACAATGTGAACAACTAATGTAAAAGCTCATATTTGTTTCAATAAACTCCTCTCGCTTTTATTATTGATGATTACTGAAACGGCTCGAACTCGCAGTAATATGGCTCCGAATGTTGCTTGCCGGTTTCGAGTTGTTTGCCTACAACCGTCCAACAATCGATAATATTGGTGAGATCGAGCGCTTCGCCAAGGCGTACTTCTTTTCCGTCCAGCTTCTCTTTAAATGTTTTCAATTTTGAAATGTTGAACAATGCACTGTTTTTGACGTCGCCAAGGATCAAGTGTCTTTCAAATGAGCCGTTTGACAGCTTTATTTTGTCTTCACCCTATAGCAAAAATTTAAAAAGCTTATTCAACAAGTTGTCTAATATAGTACCTTTTCACAGTCGAGTGATTCGGCCTTCAACTTCTTGCCATCAACAAACACGCTTCCGTGAGCTCCGCTTTTACCGTATTCGGTTATTGCATCACCCCTCTGCTTGACGTCGGCCTCATTGTATGTGACGAAAAGGTTATGATCGCTGTCTGTTTCGATATTAGCACTGTACTGGAGACAATTGAGCATATTAATTTTCAGCTCGGCTTCATTGTCGACGCATTTAACAGTGACATGGATCTCTTGTGGGTTAGTTTCGTACACTTTCGGGGCAAACACGGCCACAGTGTTTTCACCGTCTTGATCACATTGAACGCGCAGTTGCATGTCGAAAGCAAAATAATCTTTTGGATTGTACTTCCAGTTTACAGCCTATGTTTAAAGTGAAATTAAGTTGATTTTTTTATCAATCAAACCTTTCCAGTGTTGTCCATCACCGGCTTCGTAGACGAGAAATTTATAATAAGTCTTGTGCCAGGTTGAATGTCCAAGGTTTTGGGTTTTGGCGTGCAACTGCGAGTGACTCCTTGTGATTTTGTATTAGCATCGGCCATTTCAGCGAGAGTGTAATCTTGAGATACCATTCTGGAGAATGTGACCCAAGGATCAAGTCTTCGTATTATACGAGTATGTGCTTTTTCCTAAAAAACACGTTTTAATATGTATTTGTTGTACAAGTATAATGTTTAATATCTTTTTACATGCTATAAAAATCTCTCAATTTCTTACCGTTGATGGCTTCTTAGTATAATCGGTGAAAAAGTCCTTTTTGGTCACCTCGGTTCCAACATCAAGCCCGACATAGTAACGGGTGGCTCCGTAACCGTACAAGTTCCACTTTTTATGCTGATCAAATTTAATCTTGTTATCCATGAATATATCATCGACCGTGAACCCATCATTGATGTCCCATCCCGCAATTTTCAGTGCTTCTTCAACGCCTGTCGGACTCTCCATGTAAACCTTGCCATCACCTAAGTTGTGATAAAACATAAGTTTTATCTGCTTGTTTTTATCTGCTGTATTTTTCTTCTTGAAATTTCCAACCGAAAGAATGAACTCAAAGGGATCACATTTTTTGGTCTCCTCACATGTCTGGTCATCGTGGCTACAGTGACAGACGGGCTTTGCCCAATTGGCATATTTGGCCAACTGTACTGACTCCTTTGTTTTGATGTTTGAAAATACTGGGCCCGTGCTCGACATTGAGATGATCAAGTCACCAAAAGACATGAGTGCCAAGTTAGTGTTGTCATCAAGCGCGTAGTCGTAATCGAAAAGTTGAAACACAAACGACACGCCGTACCAATCCGAATCATGAACATTGTCAGACAAAACTTTCTCGAATTCAGTCGATAATGATGCTGTATCAAGCTCGTAGTATGCGCTCTGGTCGGTGTTTTTGGGTTTCTTGATCAGGGTAGCGACACTTGTAGGAGATTCAAACGCAATACAATCGCCACTGTCAAGTTCGGCATAGTTTTTATTGTATGCTGGGAATATGCCGTTGAGTAGGTCTTGATCCTTGAAGACAGGCTCGCTATTTATTGAGAAAACAAAGTAGCTCACTGCGCCACAGTTCGTCTTTTTGTAAATCTTGCTTGCCAAGTCGTCGCCCAGTTCTTTCGCAATTTGAGCATAGTAAGTTTGGTAAGTAGAGCTGTCTGCACATGCTTTTTCAGCAAAACATTCAATTTTGTCACTGCAACTCAGCTCTTCGGGCCGCTTTCGCAACGTTGCAATGTTGTCCTCGCCAAGCATGAGACGATTCCATGAAGTATTAGCCGTTGCTGTCTTACTATTTTGTGTGTCACCTACCCGCGAGTCAACTGTTAAGGACAATTGACCGGTTTTCGTTTGCACAAGTGTAGAATTG
>SCLD01090038.1:0-13377 GCA_004367895.1 Oikopleura longicauda | reverse complement strand
TATAATCTTAGTTGTAGTCAACCTTAATAAACCGACCGTTAAGGTCTCCTCACTCCAAGACTTACGTCTTTTTGATCTCAGCAGGGCAGTAGATCACGTGGTGACTGACTGTGAGTCATAAAGTATAGACCCCACCTCCGATTCGGACCGGGTGCGTAAGACTGAATTGGCCAACATGACGGATTACGACATCGACTACGACAACAACCATGACAACCACAACACCTACGACAACGACTATGATGACAACTACAACTACGACAACGAGGTAAACCGTTTTGACGTAAATAACGAAAAAAGTATGAATCTGTATTACCGCCGAATGATCTCCGGGGAGTGTTTCCGCCTACCAGACACACCCAATATAAGCGATGATATGTGGGAATCATGGCATGCATCTTTCATGACCTTGAAAGAGGACGAATTTCAACGATCGAAAAAGTTTCGTTTCCTCTGGGCAGGTGATGTGGAAGATGGCATGATCTCCACTGTCAAATATGGTGTAGCTGCAACAGTAATTGACCTTGTGGGACTAATCAAACAAGGGTTTATCCGACGCACCGATGTAGCTACGGGTAAAAATAAAGAAGGCCAAAATGAAAACCCATCTAAAGCATCCTGGGAAAAATTTTTGAAACTAAAAACTTTTCATATTTTCAAAATCGAAGCCGACGCTGCAAATGAAATCGTCGCAACCAACGCCACCGAGGACGCTTTACTCAGCCTAGCTGACTACATCGTATCCTTTATAACAGGAGGCTGGTACGACGGACTGGCCGAAACTAAAGGTCTGGGCGCTCAATCGTACTTTGACGATTACAAAATAAACGTCAAAGCACTCAGAGCCGCCTACGATCACGGATACCACTGTGTCCCAATTGACCTTGCCGAGTCCTACACCTGTGGACTATACAAAACCTACCGAGATGTAGTTAACGCTGTCCGCCGCCGATATGGACGGTGTCGGACACAAGACACAATGATCGACTGGTTCAAAAAGATTGACCGGATAATCGATAGTGCCTGTCCAATGGAATTTAAAATTCAAAAATTGAGATTCTTATTATCAAAAATTTTTATAACAGACACTAACGAATTTCCGGTCTGTAAAGACTTTCCAGGGGATGAACATATTCAATCTCACCCTGAAGAATTGAACCCATCACTTGTCTCAACCTTGACCTACATCATTTTCAAAAATAAAATACCCAAAAATCGGTGGGAAACAGTCCAAAAATTATTTCATCATGAAATAAAAGGCAAGGTAGACTATAAAGCATGGCACGAAAATCGCCATGAGCTATGGCCTATCTTGGATGATGAAATAAAAAACAATAGATCATCGGTAAATCAAGTTTCCGCGACCACGAATGATGTAGAAATAAATGCCATCAGAGGCCGACCACGTCAAAGAGGGCGTGGCCGAGCACCGAATCGAAACTTTCAGGGACAAAATTTCCAAAATTTCCAAAATAAAAACCGCTTCCAACCAAATTTTGCACAGCGTCGACAAAATAACCAACTCCAAACTAGACTTGACCCTCGTCAAAAACTACAACGGTTACTCTGTCGAAACTGTACAAAATGGGCTGGTTCAAACAAGTACCATGAGGGACCATTTGGGGGTGGTCCAGACTCAAAATGTCCATACGATCGATACGGAAATGCCAGACCAGGCCACAGATTTATAAACCGTATCGCAAACATAAATGTTGAAGAATTTGACATACCTGATGTAGAAGACTCAGATGGTCTTGGCCTTGAATATGGTGACCCAATCGAAACCATTTCAAGTGACAATTATGTCACTGGAAATGAATTCGATGAATGACTAGGCTGTGAAAACTCAATTATCTCTAGAATCCGAGAAATTGAAAATCACAAATCTACACCTTCAAAACATCAATTTGAAAACCCGCCTGACTCTTCTAATCATCAATTTGAAAACCAGCCTATTCTTTCCCAACACCAAATCGGGAACCAATCTTGTTCGTCGAAGCATCATTTTGAAAACCAACCTAAAAATACATGTCAAAACGTAACCCCCTATCTCGGACCGATACGAATACCAAAACCTATATTCAAATGCCAATTTTCGAATAAAGGAGGCTTTGAAGGATATGTCTTGGTAGACACAGGGGCGTCATCTAGTTTGGTTAACCGAAAAGCACTTTGCTTCCCAAATTATAAAGTTGTAGGTCGTAGAACAAGAAACTATTGCGGAGCAGGAGGTAGCTCATTGAAATTAGGAACCGATGTAGTCGACTTACAAATCACGTTGCCAACCCATGGCAGGTTGACACTAAAAAATGTGGTGGTGTGTGAGAGTGACCAAGCAACTCAAACTGTACTTATGGGGGGACCCGATATAACTAGATTGGGTCTCATACTAAACTACAACGAAGGATATATTAAAATAAATAATGGTCAACTCAAGGGCGCCACCATAAAAATGCCGACTATACGCCATCTATCAGCAACGGATCCCCAATTTGATTCTTCCATACATATTATGAATGAAATGATCAAATTGGGACAAAATATGATTTGTCCAATATACTCCAGTCCGAAAATCGTATCAAATAATGAGATTCATCGGGAACTTTTAGCTAATAAAGCTGCCCGAAAAGGCCCCGATGACCCTCAAAATATCTGCGATGATAATAAACTCTCTGACACATCAAGCGTCCAAGGAACACATGGTGACCCATGTTGTATGGACACTACAACGTGTCAAGGATGTCAAAGTTGTATAAATGACCATTTTTCAAATAAAAATGGCCAATACAACTTACCTCCCATAAGTCTCATACCAGGTGTAGATAACAAAAGCGTGCTCCTATCCTACATCGAAAGAATACGTCAGAAAGACCGTGAAACTTTCACACACACAGATGTGAGTTTCGACCCTGAAATGACCTCAAATGACCCCAAATTGACCGATGTAGTCAAAAATATGCTTTTGGAATACAAAGACGTATTCTCAAAAGACATAGGTTGTCTTGGCCCAGAATATACTGTAAAAGGGACCATCAAAGACAATGACAAATTAAACCCTCAAAGACCAGGTCATAACAAATTAGAGGGTGAAAACTTATACGCCCTTCTAAAGCAAATCTCCATTCTAGCAGCCCATGACGTAATTCGACCCTGTCACCAATATGATGTAGTCCCTAAGCAACAACTAATGATGTTAGTTGTCAAGAAAAAGGATGACGATGGAAATATCGTCAATATCCTTAGTAATGCTAGAATTGTTGTAGACTGTGTCCCGGTTAACAAACGAACAAAATATGTTGGGATGCAAACTGATAACCTACCTAATGCATTGAATTTTGCTGTAAAAGCAAGCGAACACGGCTACAACATGAAATGCGATGTAGCTAATGCATTCTACATCATCAAACTTGACCCATCCCTATGGCCATATTTTTGTATAAATATACCAATTTTAGGGCTCTATTTTTTCAACCGAGTAGTACAGGGGTGGGCACCAGCTGCTCAAATTTGTCAAGACTCAATGACCAGAGTATTTTTTCAAATACACGAACATGTTGAAAAATACATGGACGACCTTTTAGTATCGGGGGGGCCAGATAAAGAAAATTGGCTAAAAATTTTGCGACAATTCTTTGAAATATGTCGGAAAAATGGTCTAAAATTAAAAGGAAGCAAAACTTTTATACATAATAAAGTTTTCAAATTTCTGGGACACCATATTGAAAGCGGACGGTTACAGGCCAGTCCACATTATGTTTTAAAACTCAAAAATGTTACCTACATCAGTCTAATAACTCAGAACGATCTAAGATCGTTTCTTTGCTCAGTACGATGGTTAGCAAAATTCCATAACCACAGTAGTGAGCTGTTAAAACCATTAAATGATGTAGTTAAGGGTACCGGTAAGGAAAAGGTATCTTGGACACCAGAACTTATCGAAGCCTTTGAAAAAGTAAAAATGGCCCTAACCGAACTAAGACAACTACACCGTTTCGATCCGAATTTACCAAGTATAATAGTTGTAGATACTTCAAAGAACGCCACAGGCGGATTTTTGTACCAAAAAGGCCCAGATGGACCACAAATAGTTTCATTTTTTAGCCGAACACGAAATGATCGAGAAAGAAAAATTCTAATCTCGAGTTGCCATATCGAATTTTTAGGCCTAAAATCCATGGTATATGCTTTTATGCCACTTTTGACACAAAGCAAAAATACTACAACCATTGTCACAGATAGTCGCGGTGTAGTTAAAATATTTGAGAGATATCGCCGAGGAGAACTTCCTACAGACGATATCCCACTCAACAACGCCCTCTATGCAATTGTTAGCATAGTGGACGCCCACGCTGTCCACGCAAAAGCCACAAATGACAAAATAAAATTTGCTGACGATATGTCCCGGTTGGGAATGTTCATCAGTAATGAGCCTTGCGTGGGCGCCCCAAAATGTACCATTTGTGCTGCAGCAGATCCAGACCATGATGGTCGAAAAGCAATAATTGCCCTAATTGAAAATAAAAATTTTGAGGGCACCATAGGTAATATTTTGGAACCGGCCAAATTTGATGGTTTAGATTTACCATCTGACACTGAAACGTTCAAAACGATTTCGGTGTCCCCATTTGACCCGTCCCAAAATGCAGTTTTACCTACAACAAACAAAAATTTGACCACATTTTTAAAAGATGTAGATTTTATAATCGGTCATCAAATGACCGATAAAATTTTATTGACCCTCTACAAAGGTCTCAAAGACGGTGTAGTATCATATCCAAAAAGCAAACAAAAATTGCAAACCCTCCTTCAAACACGCCGAGCGCGCATTGAAGAAGGGTACATAAAAATTGACAAAGTCATAGATGGTGTAGTATACCGAGTTATACCTTTACCGATAAAAGCGGCATCCTACGCCATCAGTGCAGTCCATAACACAATAGGCCACACCAGTCAGACTCAACTTTTTAAACACGTTCAACGATACTTTCACTTCGACAACCTAAAAGAACATGTTAAAAGTTTCTCAAACTGGTGCGCCAAATGCGTTCTACATCAAGGAAATAAGAATCACAAACTACAACAAAAGGCTACACCGTTACCAAAACGTCTCTATGAGACAATAATGTGTGACGAGGTCACTCGAACCTTTAAAGGTGAGGTGATAAAAATGATGGTAGCGATTGAAGCCCTTTCAGGTTTCATGATGGTTGTAGTTTATGACAAATCAATGACCGCACTAAAATTTATACAAATAATTACTCATATAAAAGTCTGCTTATGTCCGCATAGCCTAGATTCAACCCAGATCACTATCAGATGTGATAGTGCCACATGGCATAAATCCCCAGTTGTAGTTGAGACTCTCAAATTATTAAATGTAGACATTCTATTCCATACTTCAACAACAAATTCGAAAAACATAATCCCCGAATTAGACGCCCGTATTAAAATTTTTTCACAATATCTCATACAACTGGTCGAAGACACATCATATAGCCCTACAACATGCTGCCACCTAGCGGCCGCTAAATCCAATAACACAATAGGCTACACGGGTAACACACCAGCCGAAGTGTTTGTTGGAAGAGGTTGGCAAAACGGATCTCAAATCCAAATCGATGTAGCAAAATTAATCGATAAGATTAAAATGAATCGAGCAAATCGACGACTGTATGAAGACCGTCGAAATGCCCAAAAACTACAACGGAAGGAACAAAAACTAATCCCATACGAAAATCCGATTCTCAATTCTCCCTTAGTTACGAATCCTGAATTAGTTAAACTCAAAGTTTCTGACTTGGTAACTATAAAACAAAATGTTTCCAAAAATGACCCAAAATACACGTATAGGGTAGAACAGATCGATTTCCGTAAACAACTAGTTTTTGTTCGCCGGGAATCAAATCTAGATGTAGGACTGCCAGAAGGAAAATGGGTGTCCTTTCGAATAATCGAAAGAATTTTCCCAGATGTAGAAAACAACTGTATATGCGATTTTAACCCATTACAAGAAGCAATGAATTTTGACACAAAATGGCCCGAATTCATTGCTCAAGTACAAAGAACACCAGAATTTAAAATTTTGAGTCACATACCAGATCAAATCAGTATAAATGAGGGTATATTTCGCATAAACAGCTCAGACGAAAATGATATTTCAATATCCATAAGTGATCAAATATCAAACCTAAGTCTATAATAATTCTACAACTCGTTATGGTTTCTAAAACTCTGAAATTCTGTTTTCCGGGATTTGTCAATAAGGGTTAAAAATAATTCTACAACAATTTTGTTTCAGTTTTATTTTAAGAAATTTCCGTGATTTGTCAATAAGGGTTAAAAATAATTCTACAACATTTTTGTTTCAGTTTTATTTTAAGAAATTTCCGTGATTTGTCAATAAGGGTTAAAACTAATGATTGGAACCTGTGCTTGAGTATCCTGAGTCCATAGACTCCCAAGTGAATTCCTCTTCGAGTTCAGCCCAAGCATGTTCTGGAATATCTTGTGGATCCATTGTTGTAGTTTGTTTTTGGTTTTACTTTGAATGTAGAAGGATGATTTGATAATGATGTGACATACCATAGCCTATTTATACTCGGACCAACCACTAGAGGCGTGACCTGAGTAATTGACATACCAGATGTAGGTACCTAATCAATTACTGATTACCAGCTGATAGCCACTCATCCATAAATACTAACCTACAACATACATATACATAACACATTTCAAATATTATAGTGTATTAGGATTTACAATCACACTGTGAAAACCTTGTGAACAGCCAAAAACTACAACAGTGAGCATCAATTTGAAAATCCTTCTTAGCGACGAGCGGCTGCAAGTCGTCTCAACGCATCCATTCCTTGTTCATCCAAAACTCCATTTGATTGTGCGTAGGCAATCCATTTCTCCAAATAAGCTTCAGCATAAACTATATCAACATTTGGATATTTTGAAGCGCGATATAAGCGCAACTAAATATGTATAAGTATCCATGCGTTATAATTTCCATATAAGATGTAGATAACCGTACCTGGTCATACGTAACCGATGATCGTAAATGAACTCCATCGGCTTCAGCTACAGCATCAGACACACCAGTGACCTGAGATCTAAATCGTCTTCGAATTTGGCCAACTTCTTCAAAATAAATGAAGGCACCCGAAGCTGAATTTAAATTGAAAATTTCCTTTTTTTTCTCAATAGGTATACATAAACCATATATATATAAAATGATATATATGATATATGTACGGAATTTATTTTAAAAATTCATAATCTTACCAATTATAAAGATAATCTGCTTCTTAGTAAGCTTCGACCAATCAATGACAACTTCGCCACGAACATCCATTCGAAAACTCGCTATACGACCAGTATAGCGACCACCTGTGGCGATCCAGTTGTAGTATCCCCGTACATTGCCGTTCCGAGTCGGAAAACACTTAGAATAAAGTGCGTCTACATCGATAACCACACCAGTGATACCATCGTTGCCACCATCAAGTGTACCGGCCATGTGAAAAACGGCCTAAATAATGTTGTAGTTATGAACATAAAATATGAAATATATAGACATCCTGTCCATATAATTCATATATTATGAGAGAAATAAACAAAACTTACCTCCAAAAGTTCACGCTGACCGTTACTTCGACCGTTTACTCGACCTTGATTTGACCCCAAATGAATTCTTGAAATTAAAGGAAATCCCAATCGATCAGGTCCTTAACTCGAATAATTAGATGTAGAAAATTAAGCAACCTTGTTATGCCATATAAAATATAATTCAACTTACTCGGGTTTCGACTGAGACGATCCCAATCTACATCCTCGGGGAAAATGTTCCCACGACCATCACGACGATAATCCTTCTCAGTCGACTTCAGTAATGGAAGTTGATTGATAAGGTTTCGAGCCACAATTGCCATCTCATAAGTTGAGTCTACATCTTCTAAGTCCAGACATTGGCCCCGACATTGTTCACACAACGAATTTTCACAGTTCAACTGATGAAAACCCCTCTGTGGACACTGGCAAAGAGGATTCAACCCGTGAACCAAGGTATGAACCGTAAGTAACGGCTCACCTGCAAACTTAGAAAGGTTTTCATGTATTATAGATGTAGCTATGTCTAACCCTATCTAAGTAAAATGTCACAAGATGGTAAAAACTTAATATTCGTCACAAAATGGTAAAAACTTAATTTTGGAAAATTCTCCGATTCAAATCCTAAGAAAACCTACCTGGGCAACAGCTAACTTAGCATTTCGGTTAAAAACACCAAATAGCTGCCAGGAGTCACCTGAATGATAGGCCCACTTAGTAGGAGCAAATTGATAATCCACCATGGGCATAATGGGAACCAACACGTGATCCATTTCATTTGACCCATTTCGGACCCTAGCCATAGTCACAAAAGCCGAAGCCCAAGGTTGAAAATGTTCCCGCCACAAGCGCTGATGTAGACCATAATAATTTGCACCGCATTCAACTTAAAATATCATATAACACCCATATAATTTAAAAAAAAAAAAAAAATATGGAACTTACTTAAAACAAATTGTCGATCACTATCAGATCGAAACTTAATCTGATAGACATTTTCGCCGGCCCATTGGGCCTGATTCTGATTTAGAACTGGTTCGACATTGAATGCTACATCATCTGGTGGAATAATCTGCTTTGCCTTGGTAGAAAATGATGGAAACACTCTTGAAGAATCGCCATGGCCCTTCATTCGATTTTTCCCGTTCCAGTCCCAGTAGGCTTGAAATGGACGATAACTTACAAGGTTAGTTTACATATTCAAAATACTCATTCCGAAAATCAAATGTCCGACTTTTAAAATGACAATTTAGGCTTAAAAATGAAAATTTTAGAACTGTAGAAAGATGTAGAAACACTTTTTCAAACTCATATAGGGCCTACAACCTGTGCCGCACACAAAAATTGTGGCTACCACCTAAAAGTAAAATATGAAAATTTGAAAAAGTGCGACACACCACCCAAAACAGTGCGACACACCAAAATCTGGCGTGCCGCACTAAATTTTCGATATAAAACATAATAATTTTAACCGTAACCCACTGACTTCCTTTTCTTCATTTTCCTCCCTGGCACGGTACTGAGCAGGTGGTACTCGACCGTTAAACCCGTTTCGGGTCAGTGGGACAAGTATAATACTGTTTCGGTGGGCTCGTTGACGAGATGCTGGAGTGCCATTTCCACGTGCCCAGTCTGGCCAGGTAAACTCAGGTGAAATCAATCTGTAAGGGGCCGTGCGAGGAAAACCAAGTGCTTCATATGCTGGATCAACATTCCTTGGTTGAACCCCTCGCACATTGTTATTATTGTTGTTACCATCAATTTGGGTTGGGGGCAAAAATCTTTGTCTCTGTGCTCTCAGAGTTGGTGGCAATGATGTAGAAGAATTGGGAGCCAGAACAGAAGCAACTGGCTTCACATTAACCTTGGATGTAGTAGTTGTAGTATCCAAAATCGTAGGAACTTTACTAATCACGTTGGCCTTAACAGATATTCGGTTAGTAGAGTCCAAATGTGATCTCACATAAAGACCGATCTGAACAAGGCCGTGATATTGGTCGCCAGATAAAACTACAACAAACCATTCTATTTTGGACATTGTTCGCAATTCCTCTAATAAATGAGTTCCACATCTTGGAATAGGAATATCCCGAAATCCAGAAATGCAAATGACCGCCCAAAATGAATCCTCCTCCGTTAAACGAATAACGCCCATTTTTCTAGTTGACCAACTATTAAGTGAATCACGCACACGTGCTAATTCAGCATGAAAGACCCTTATAGAAAGGCTTTCATTTTTTGAAACTGGTGGTTTTGGTCGGATTTGACAATGGAATCCTAGCAAACGCTGATTCAATTGACCAGATTCGGTCAATTTCTCAGTCAAATTAGCATAAACTACCCCCTGGCGAGCCAAAAATAACGAATCGGGTTCATCGTGAATGCATTTCTTACATTTTATGCAAACAGTGCACTCTTCACACGTGTGACACGTGAGGCACCGAACACAATTAATGCAATCACAATGATCCCGACAGTTATTTACTACAACAGTTCCTACGTTTGATGTAGTCAAAATTTTCGTTGAATTTGTTGATTTTGTTGATTTCGTTTCCACATTGGAATCAACCAAAGTTAACTTGTCTGTAACTTCTGACAATTTGACAATCTTGGAGTCATCACCTGATTCCAAGTCACGATCGTCCAAAGACGAGACAATCTCCAGATCACCAAATTCTACATCCAATTGACCATCCATACTAGTTGGTGAGGTCGGACGAGACGGAAAAGGTGTACCGTCCCGATAAAACCGTTCCTGGTACGGAGATTTGAGCAATTCATCCTCCTCCTCTGAAACGGCTAATTTTTCATTGGCCACCTCAACCTTCTTAACCTCGACCACTTCTTCTTCTTCTTCACTTGAAGACTCACCAACCCAAGTATCCAAGTCCAACTCGGGGTTACTACATCCAGAAGATACCTCCGGCTGGGCTACCTTATCATCAACTTTATGGTTTTCAAAAATAGAACGTTGTAGCTTTCAAACTTAACAGTCACGATACGAATGAAAATATAATTTAACAGTCACAATACAAACTGAATAACACTAGCCGGTTTAGCCTATTTCATTGACGAAATAAATTTTTTGAGAAATATGGTGAAATGGGCTGGTACATGAAAGTCGTAGTGAAATTAAATTAATTTTGAAAATTCCTGAATCAACTTCCATTTGAACTACATCATCTTCTTTTGGACCAATGTAAACGCGATTGATTCGTGTAACAGCCCGTGGTAACTTTTTGGAGTCAGCTGCTGACACCCGTTTGAGCTTGGCAGACTGTACTGGTCAAATACTGGTCTAATTAAAATTTATATCGATACTAAAGCTTAATAATAATAATTCAAAACCCACCAATCTTACCGAAGTAAGACACTCTAATGTGACATACCGGTATTAATTCCCTTTACTCGAGTTATCAGATCTGACCAAACCTTAGAATCCCTTTGAATACGTAAAGTTCGGCAATTATTATTACCGAACTTTTCGTCCTTCTCACCAATATTTGGTGACTTCATCGACTTTTGCCGCTGTAGATATATGCGACCAGCTTTTCGCGATGTCATAGATTCTGGTTCTACCAACCTTAAGGGCAATTTCCTGGGAACATTGACGTTAAACGTCTCATTACGA
Organism: Oikopleura longicauda; assembly: GCA_004367895.1. NCBI lineage: Eukaryota > Metazoa > Chordata > Appendicularia > Copelata > Oikopleuridae > Oikopleura > Oikopleura longicauda. Next base: position 2,132 of record SCLD01090038.1, on the reverse strand, counting down.
GACGTTTTCTTCATTTTCCGACGAGCCCTTCTCTCCACGGTCCGGTAATCCCTCTTCTCCTGACAAGTCATGAAGGCAAAAGGGTCCCGGACCATAACTACATCATATAACTTCTGCTCCCCCTCCATCTATGACATAAACCTGATTTAATTTCTTCAAAATTGAAATATACCTGAATTTATTTTCTTAAAATTTTATATTTTTGATAAAATAATCTACAGCGGACGTATTTATATAGCCAAATAATCTCAGAAAATATCCAAACCGATTCGATAAGGCATGAATAGGCTCTTCTAACATGTTTGGATATTTTCTAAAAATATCAAAAACTCACGTTGTAGCTCGAAAATATTAGAACTGTGTAGATTTGTCACCCAGAACTGAAATACGACCGACCAGAATTTAACCGTGACAAATCACAGCCGAGCGTAGGCGGACAAAATATTGTTTTCCATATTCTGGGACGGTCAATCTCACTTCCGCGTGACAATAATGGAAATAAAATTAATCAGCTACATCATAATAATAATAATCTTGCTATCAATATACTTTACATTCCTAATTATTTTTCTTTCCATATACATAGAGATAGTACTCAGAAGACCACCACCATATAGACCATAAGGTAGATTTCAAAATTTATTCGGAACACATATATTTCAAATTTTATTTCAATGATGTAGATTTCAGACTTTACTCAAATCCAATTCTGAGTACTTGGTAGATTTCAGACTTTATTCCGAAAAGCCTTATTGACTTATTTTCTTCAATATTGGTAGATTTCAGACTTTATTCCGAAACTCAATCAAAATTGACCACTCCATTTTTTTTTCAACCAATTGAACCAAATGACCTGAAATATAAGTTAGGAAAATTCCTAAAAATAAGCAATTAAATAATAATTCTTCGGCCCAATAAATACTCAAACTAGTACTTTTCTAACCATTCTATTTATTTTCGAGAATCAAAATGCCGAAAAGTACACTTTTGACAGGTCCCGATGTAGGTTCACCCGAAGTGAACATCAGCATGGCTGTAAAATCAGCCACCCACAAAAGTATACATACACTGGTTGAGGTGGAAAAACAGATTCGCAAAGTCATGTCACCGTATAATCGTCAAAAACTACACCTTATTTATGAAAAAGCGATTCCGTTCTACACCAAATATCAGCATATGAATCCCAATGGTCTCAATAGCCCAGAATTCGCTGCAGACTTTCTACCACTAGCAACACTAATGAGCCAACAAAGCTCTGGTAAAAAGCTCTTCATCTCATTCTCGGGAGACATATATGGTGGCATAACGAAATACCTATCCTGGTATTTTTATATGCCAACAAATATTGGCTCTAAGGGAGACTTGAGTATTATGAAAGCGTACGTTCGAGAATTAGAATCTGTTATTAATACAAAACCGCGCTCTATTGGTATTCAAGTGTCCATTAGTGACCTCCCGTTGTCCGCTGTTGTAGATCAACCAGTAGATATCGCCAAAATCGACGTCACAAATGACGTCATTGACAGTGGAAACTGCACCGGTGGCGAATCAATCCTCCTTGGTGACACCACACTTGATGTCACCACTGAACATGGTGCGCCACCTGAGCATTCAACACCAAAAGCAAACTTGTCAAATTCACCATCACGAGATACATTTGACAGCTCTGATGGTGAACTTGATGAAATTATGGCGGATATTGTTCATTCTATGACGAACAACAATATATCGCCTAAAGATGTAGAAAGTATCCTAGACTCTACATCGAATTCTGGATCCCCATCTACAACACGAGCACCTCGACTGACCAGCATTGGACGTCAAAATGCAATTGACGTCTCAATGACGTCACATGGTGAACCAGAACTCGATGAAAGCTGGGAAGAAATCCCTGACTTAGAATCTGTAAGTAGTGAACCCTTTATCTCCCCTTTTCAGGCTTTAAACCCTGAAAACTAAATATTTCCAACTAGCTAATCATTAGATGTAGAAACAATTTACGCTCTGCGATCGTTTCTTTTAAGGAGGGGTCGCGCACTTAGCTGTAGAAATTGGGCGAGATGGCGTAGTCTGTAGTTGAGTCGGTTCGACAGATGTCGCTCCGCCACTAATTACGCCTACGCGACCACGCC
>SCLD01090027.1:0-13382 GCA_004367895.1 Oikopleura longicauda | reverse complement strand
TGCGAATATGACATGCTGTATATTCCGGAATCGGCAGCTTACTATGTCATCGGTGGAGCGGATAGATCTCCGTCGTCGGCAATTGTCAAGTTCCACAATAAAGTGTGGAGTATCGCGGGTCAATTGAATCATCCGCGCAAAGTAAACTAAGCAATTATTCCAAAATTACTAATTCAATTTCAAGCGACATCGAGCTGAATGGGCAGACGGAGCTTTCATTGTTGCCGGTGGTGTAGATGGAAAATTGTCGAGTGAGAAATGTACTCTGGGTGCGAATGGAGAATTCACGTGCGCCGACATCTCTCCATCACTTACTAATTATGAATATGGCACATCGTTCCTTGTGCCGGTTGCCTATTGCAATTGAGTTTCTTTCTCTAGTTATGTCCTCACCTGTACTATCGCAAATAAAATCAATAGGATTGAAACCTCTCTTTTGATTTGTGTCCGACGTTAATCGAACTTGAGTTAATCGAGTCCGACCTTCAATCGACGCAGCGAAACAGACGAATTGACGAAGCAGGAAGTGCTTGAACAACAGTCCCAAGCCCATGAACAGAGCTACAGCAGACCTGTAGTAGGTGGGGATTTCAAATATATATCAAAATTGAAACTGGCATTCTATGGCCTGTCTGAGTAAGTTCAAATAGTTATGTCATCGCACTGATTTGTTACGCAAGTTTGACATGGCACGACTGGTGACTGTGCAATCAAGGCTATTACAAGATAATAAGTGACAGTGTTTAAACGACTCAGACTGTCTGAGTCAGACGTTTAAATACAGCCAGTTATTTTGTTCAAAAATTTAAAGAAAAAGGGCAACAAAATGTTGAAGTTTGGCTTTCAAAAGTTTAAAATTGAAGTTTTTATGAACGGGGCACATTTGTGTGCTTTTAATTGCGTCAGATTAAGTCTGTCCCGACGTAAGGCTTTGTGCACTGCTGTTTATGACTGTGTTGGTCTATTTGTCATTGTGCTTTGTCATTTTGAAAAAGTGTTGCAAAATTTATGGTTTTTTTACACCGCCGAATACGGATGACGGCCCCATTGAGGAGTTTGAACAAAAATCACTGCTGAACACGGTTGCATGGTGGCACGTTGGACGTTCTCAATTTAATCCATTTAAACGAGGCTCAAATCAAGTCGCAACGTCACATTTATCCTTTCAAGGTGGCCAATGTGTCGTCTCGCCAACAATTATCTGAAAATACGCAAAACCACGCAGACACATGTACTCTCTGATTTTCGTTAAAATACAAATAAAGTGAATAAAAATCGTGCTGGCAAAAAAGCGACGTTTTGGCCCATTCCATTGAGAGTCGGCCTCACTGCAAACAAGTAGAGACACTTTCGAATAGCTCATTATGGGAGCTGTCTCATGATTCATGTAAACCCTTTTATTCAATTCACCCTAAATACAACACCGCCGGCTTCTGTTCTGTTAGTCATACAGTTATTATGAGCTCTGATCAAATAAACAAATAGATCAGAGTTGAGCCACGCCCTTCGAGTGAGAACTACTTTTAACTTCTTTGAAAAAATGAGCATCGCGAAGATTGACCTTGAGAAATTAGTGGCCAAAGATGAGAATGAGCTTGAAAAACTCAAAAATGTTATGATCGACGTTGGCTTTTTTAAACTGGTCAATTATGGTCTGTCAGACTTGAAGTGCGCAGAGTTTGAAGAAAAGACAAAAGAGTTCTTTCATTCAAGTGATCAAATCAAATCGAGAATCAAGTTAGAATACGCTTCAAATCGACCCTTTCGAGGGTACTATGGCGCCGGTGTTGAGTTTCTAGGGATTTTGAAACTGGTTTAAAATTTCGAAATAATTTTTTAAAATTTCAAAATAAAAGAAAAATGCAATTACAGGCGCGCCAAATGTCAAGGAGACACTGGCCTGGGGACCAGAAGGGGGTCAAGGCGATGAAATTAATCTTTATCACGGACCGAACAAAGTGCCCGATATTGATCAGTTTGAGCCAATTGTCAATGATTACTGTACTTCAATGGTTGAAATTGGGCTCAAGCTAATTGATGCATTTGAAGCGGCCTTTAATTTGACAGGTCTAAGGGACAAGTTCGCTGCTCATCCCAGGTGAGGCGTTCGAAAATGATTTAAAAATAGAATCAAATTGTTTGTTAATTATTTTAATCACCAAAACAACCAAGCTGGCAATTATTGAGCGTATGCTACCCGCCAACACCGGAAAATGGCGTCGGCGTGGGCGAACACACTGACCCTGGCTTTTTGACGATTCTAAACCAGGATCAAGTTGGTGGGCTAGAAGTTCAGGAATTTAGGGATAAATGGAACAAATGGGACGGATCTTGATTCACTCAAACTAATTAAGCAGTCACAAAACTTATTGAGAAAGAGTCAAGTATTTATAAATTTTGCCCAAATAACTAGACAAAAAATCCTAGCGTTTTCCATAATTTAAATTTCAACAGATTCAACATAATTGAATCCCTACACAAAAGACAACCGATGGCGAGTGGACCAGTGTCAAGCCCGAACCAGGCACATTAGTCATAAATATTGGCGATATGATGCACAATTTTAGCGGTGGCCAAGGTCAATTATTATTTTTTAATATTTTGTTTATTTTAGTAAAATAGTTAAAGCGACAATGCATCGCGTTTTTAACAGCGCCAACCGTGAGCGCTTCTCGTGGCCCTTTTTCTTTGATCCCACGTGGGACGTGCCAATTCAGACAAATTCAAGCAAAACGTACGGTGATTATGCCGTTGAACAGTATCATGATTATTTTGGGAAATACAAAAACAATTGAAGTTTATTTTGATACGCAATTTCAAGTTTAGAACATTTTTTTCTAGTCAAGCCTAGACGTCAAAAAAATAACCCGTCAAAAATGAAATTCATCACCTTGATAAGTAAGTGGCAGTTAGTTAAATTGATAAAATAATAATTCTAGTAGCTTGCATTGCCGCTGCTTCATTTCAGGCATTTCGCCACATAACCATGGGTTACGGAAATCACCGAAAAAATCCCTCGTGGAATAGAATGGCCCTAGGGGATTGGATGTACAACGTGAAAAATATGTGCCAGGATAATTCAAATACAATTTTTTATGCCGCCATAGTCGAGTATATGTGCTCGTTAACAGTCGAGTACTTGCGCGACCAAATGGGAAAATAATTTTCGCAACTGATTTATTCCTTTTATTTTGTGTTAAAAAATTAAACACCATTGATTCACATGTTCCTCTTTTACTCGGTTTGTGAAAAAACCAGTTTACCAGAAAAACAACTGTAAAACGGAAATAGGGAAACAGATTTGAATTCTCAGGGCCAAGCTCTATAGCCATCCATCACACTAATTTAAGTTACTTGTAAACTACTTATTTCTTGCCGTTTAGTAAAGAACAACTTACTGATGGGAATTAAAGTCACCGTGAGTTTAGGATGTTGTCTCGAAAAAGTGTTCCAGAGGCGGTAATCAGTCAATAAATCAACACGTAGAGAACCAATAAAAGGCCCTAGGCGATCGGGGTCGCCCATGGAGGGGCACTGCTAAAGTTTAAATTTTATTGAGTCCCGGCTGTCCTGTCTCACCCCCAGCATTGTTAAAATCGCTCAGAAACACTAAAAAGGCACCGTTCACATCCTGTCGGGTTTTCAGCTCCAGCGTGGCGTTATTTGCTTGACGGTTGAACAGGCCCGATGCAAAATGATATTTCAAAGCTGCGCTGTAAATTACCAAGTTATGATTTTTCATTTATATTGCAAAAAACAATTTGCGAATGACAATGCACTGAAATGTCGAGTCGAGTGACTATGTTCACTATTCTACTAAAAATCATCCACTTTATGTATCTCAGAGTACCTTCTTAATAAACGCGCTCCCTCACTCGCAATATTAAGTCGAACAACCACGAATGTGACGTTAATCTTGGTTCCAAGCAGAGTATGTAATTAAACTATAGTTGATATGGATTACATTTGCCTGGGTAAATTTTGCGCTTGTGCAAATTTAATCTGGGAAAAATTGAAAATTTAATAGTTGTGAATTACCCGATATGACCCATTTTTTATTTGTAAATCTCTGTGCAACTCTAATCCAGACCTACTGTATGTGATCTTGAAAAATCTTATCGAAAGTGCCTCGGGCTAAATAGAGGATGGATAACATGCTGGTTCAGGGTACGAACTAATTTCATTTTTCAACTTGTCTTTCACGCAGAGAGTTTGAAGTCTTCAATGAAGCTTTTTGCAAGTACCTTGGTCACTGTCGCCTTTGGTAAGAGATAATAAAGGAATAAGAAACATGTTTAGCGTCTTTACTTTCACTTTTATTGTAAAGCAAACACCCTTTGTCGTGTTGAAACGTGTTATGAAAGAAACTAATCAGCCCTCAATTTTTATAGGCTACGTGACAAATGAAAACTGTCCATCCAATTATGTTGATGGTGAGGAGAAGTCCGGCTGCTACGACCAGGTTGGCAAATGGAGAGCCGACCAGAACAGTGAAAGTTTAGTCTTGTGCAAAATGGCGAACCCTCAATGCCTGGTTGTTGAGTGCAGTGGAACACGAATGAAAGCTTCGCTCCGGTATGATCTATTCCAGACAAATGACAAGCACGAGGAATCGTTTGGCGTTCAACTCCAGCAAGGAACACGCGAGTTGCTTTACAACGGCAAGAAGAAGGTATTGAAAAAGCTCGTAGAAGGCGACGAATGTGGATTCACGGTGGATGAAGCCAACGAGATGATCCACCTTGACTGGGCCTACACCACGTGTCAGAATGAGATGTCACCAAGAATTAAAATGGACGAGGACACACAAACGGATGATCTCATCTTCACAATGGCCCTGTCATCGCCCGGTAATTCCCCTGGTATCAAGGACATCGAGTTTTATGTCGACACCACCGTCTCTGCCGAGTGCAAGTACCCGACAGACATCATCCTCGATTCGTCCGCTTTCTGGGTCAATCAAGAGGATACTGATGCGAGTGGAAGTGACAAGAACAAGTTCGCTGATCTCTTCGACTGTGAGTTTTACAATGACGACAAGTACGAAAATGAGATCAGCGACACAAACATCGTCAACATGGGCCAGACGATTTACGGCAAGGCAAGTGCCCTCCTCAAAATGCCGGACCTGGTGTACACGCTGACTGGTGTCGTTGTTTCTGACGCCACCAACCAAGTACCAAATGACAAAATCAAAATCTTTAGCGAGCCCAAATCCTTCGACGTCATTGGCCCAGTTGACGAAAACGGAGTTGTTGCAATGTCGCCCGATGTCGAAGCCCAGTGGGTGAACCAATCAACCGGCACGGCGCCGACCGAACCAGGCTCAGATATATTGTTCTCCTACCTGTCCTTTGGCTTCGAAGATCTGTCCCTGCAAAACAAGCTTAAAGTCGAATGCCATATCACAGTTGACAAACTTGAAACCCCATGTGGTGAAAAGGCAAACAGTAAGTTGATGATTGAAACATAAAGGCACTTTTATTAACCATTTATTTAAAGACTCCGTCCAAATATGGTTCCACCATGACGGTGACTTTTTTGACTCAAGTGCTCACGGTCATCTGCCTGGCGTCTATATTGACGGTGAACTGGCGTGGCAGAAAAACGGCAAAACGAAAGATGGCCAGGACAGTGTCGCCACGAACGTCATACCGTGGAGTGCGTGTGGCGGCGAACTCGAATTCAAACAAACCAATCCCGAGAAGAACGCCGTTTTGCTCAAGAAAATGGACATTCGTGTCTGCGATCGAAGTGATTGTGGTGTTGATGATTCAACGACGAAATGCAAGGGTGATTGTAGCATTAAGAGCATCATTCGATTAAAATCAATGAATGAGGACAACGTTTCTGAACTATTTTATGGCGTACATGATGTGACGTACATCAAGTTAGAAACCGGCGTGTCGTGGTCACCGATCGGTTAAAAAACTAACAATATGGCGGCCATCCGAAAACCATTTTTCTTAACAAAATTATTGTAACTCACAATGAACTTTGCTTGTAAAATCTGCATTAACTTCTTCTTTAACTCTGCATTAACATCACTAGTGGTTGTTTGTTTTTTTTAAGATTAACTTGTAATAAACAACATTTTCATGTGGTTCGCTGCTTGATGATTTTGTCAAAAATTAACTTTGAAGTAATAAAGATGTTGTCCACTTAGAGCCCGATTTAGAAATAAAGGAGAATTAACTGACCCGAACAACTGACTATTTTTGTACACGTTTATTGTTATTTAATAGCACAGGAAATTGTCAACTACAGGCTTCTGTGTGCAGATTAAAGAACTCGTTTCGATAAATTAATTGACATTTTTTCTTGATTTGTACAGTTTTTGGTAGAAATTGAATTGGGTGTATTGACAAGTTGATCGACACTGGGACGTCGTTTGACTTCTCTTCCATGTCATTTTGGTTCATTTTGTTTGAAGTACATATTTGAAGAAATCTTCGCTTACAATAAAATCTAAAACATTTTTAAAACAATAACCTTTCAAACTCAAAACTCACATTCTGTTGACTTGTTCAGTGATCACAGTATCCTGTCAAAAGCCAACTCCTGATCTTGACTATTGTCGAAACGTGCCTCATCCTGGGCATGTTGATTGTAAACTTGATTGTTATAATTGATGATGAAAATATTCCCACTTGAGTCTGACATTTTCGATTCGGCCGTTTCAAGCTGTTTCGCCAGGAGTGCTTCGTTTTGGAAGAAGTGCAACTTATCATCCATTGTGTCTTCTTTTTCTTCTTCATATTCAACTGCGACAAAATCATTGATTAAATGACCTGCTGGCGACGAATCGGGACTTGGTTCATTTGTGGCTGTATTTACATCAGCGGTCGTTACTGTTGTTGTCGTCGTTGGAACCGTTGTAGTTGTAGTCATCGCAGTTGTAGTAGTTGTTGTCGTTGTAGTTGTAGTAGTAGTTGTTTGAGTAGACGATGATTTGGTTGTTGCTTTGGTCGTTGTGGTTGCTTTGCTTGTGCTCATTGTAGTGCTCGACGTAGTTGTGGTCGTTGTCGCCGTTGTTGTACTAATTTTCGTCGTAAATATATCGTCACCGCCAACAATGCTCGAACTCTGTGAGTCTGGATCGAACTTGCCAATGACATGAGCATCTGGCTTGGCCGTTTGGGTCGGTATGTATCCTTTCACACAGATTTACTAAACAGCAATAAAAAAAGATCATTACACTTAAAAAACGGACGTTCGGGTCATTTAGACTGGCCGAAAAAGTAAAATGTTCAGTAAGATTGGCTCATAAATTATGAGTCATATATGGCTAAGAAAATTGTGTTTTTGTTGCATAACTATCGTGTTTGAAGAAAACAGAACTTCAAATGCGAGTATTTTGTTTCCAGAATAAGAAAGTGCGTTAAACTTTTCAAACAAAATTTAAGGGACTTTATGAAATTAAGGTACAAATCATCCGAAATAACTAAAATAATTTGTCCCTTAAGGATGTGACCCACCAATTTCAACGTTATGGTCGCTTAGGCCGATTTTGGCATTGAAAATGCTGTCCGAGGACAAAAACCGGAGATCCGGAAAACAGCCGGATTTACTCAATTTTAAGATACTAAGCTAAAAATTAGTTAGTTTACCAAACAAAGGTCACTGAACACGAATCCGACAATTTTTTTGATGTCCGGTGATGATGATGATGATGATACCGGTAATATGTCCGATTTTATAAAACTGCTCAAAGGGGCACAGTATTACTAAGTTTGACATTCTGGATTTGATGGTGACAACTAAAGTCACTAAAAAAGTACCCAAAGTACTTTCACCGACTGTACCTAGACAGGGATTCGATTAACCTTAGAACCTTAAATGATTCAATCAAGACCAAACTAGCAGAGTGTCTATATAGTAGTGTGTGATTTAAATCTGCTCCTAGATATTCCGTCAAGATCGCTTCAATATATTGATCCTCTTTGGCTTGTTTATGATGTTTTTTCATCACCTCGGCCGTTTTAAGGAACTCATCCTCCTTTTCGACCAGCTCGGTGATCAATTCCACCGTTTTCAACGCTTTCCCAGTGGTTAGTTGAGTGAATTCACCCTTGCGTTAATTCAAAGCTCAAATTAAACACTGCCCTTGTTCAGCGGCGTCAATCTCATCGCTTGGTTCATTCTTTACCTCCTCCTCTTCTTCATCATCATCTTGTTTCCAGATATCGTCGCGGTACTCGGCAATAATTGGCTCACCATATTGACCTGAGGATGATGATGTAAATTGTAAATAATCTACAATTTAAATTAATTAAGTACCTTCACTACATGTCTCAATGCGCGGGTCACATTGCCAGTCGAACTGTGGCATTGTGTCGGGCACGGGCGGGCACTCGGTACTCTCTTCACCATCAATTGATTTTATGACCCACTCGCATGATTTCGCCAATGTAATGCCCATGAACGTGCGCAAACAGGAACATTCAATTTGAACCTGCTTCTCAGGTGCCGCCTGACATGTCGTATTGCATTTGTAGCCTTGAACGTACAAATCATCCGCCAACATGTCACAATGCATTGGCAATTGGGGATTGTGATTCGTGTTCAGTGGCGGATGGGGCCACATGGGACCGGTCGGACGCGGGCCACAGTTCTAAAACATTTTGACATTTAGTTAATTTATTAGACAACTGGTAAATAGTAATGGACATTTCAATTATGAAATTGAGAATTCAAAACAGGTCGATCATCTATTACAACAGGCTTAGTATGAGCGCACTTTATTGAGCCTTTATGGTCACATTTTCGGTCCAAAGTCGCATTTTCGACTTTTGACGCAATTATTTAAACAATATTAAGGACTTTATGGAAAGGTCTTTTCCATTCTGTTTGTACAGCAATTTCACGAAAATCTTTGAACTACTTTGAAAATGCTCCAAAGGCAAAACTTGGAAATCGGGCATCATTGGATTGTTTGTTAGATTGAGAAGAAACATGTCTGAAAAAATCAGCATGTCTGAAAAAATTAGCATGTCTGAAACAAACCAAAGCCTGAGTGAGGTCCTTAAACACACTTTATGTTACTTATTTGACTTATTTAAAATGATTCTAGACGTTTTCAACCGCTCATATTGTTGGCAACGACCTCGAAAACCACTAAACTGACCAAAAAGGTCTTCATTATATACTTCGTTATTAGTTTCGTTATATCAAAGTGCGTTCATTTTTCAAAAAAAACTTCGTTAAATCGACTTCGTTTTTTGACCAGGTTTCTAGGTGACGTGACTAGTATCAATTGAACCACACATAATTGATCCAAAAAAGTGATTAAACAAGAACTTACATTTGTCAAGTCCCACGCGAGGCCGTTTATTTCTTTGGCTTTTAGAGACATTGATGGCAAACCCATCACTGACGGCATTAAACCAATAATTGTCAACTTCAATTCTGACATTTTATTTTTCTCTTGATTTGTACTTCTTACAAGTGTTGTATAATTTTCATCATCAAGGAAGACTTCTTAAATACTTCTTAACAATTACGGTGGCGCTCAACAGTTCTCAAATGTTGGATGTACTTTAGTCGCAACTGAGTTGATGGTGTCGCCTCGCTCTCCTCCACCGGAAATTCGGAGTCATTTCTCTTCATCTTGTGACTCTCCAGCAACATCAGTTACACATGGGCTACTATAGCACTGTTCATGGCACAACAGTCACAAATGTGAAGTAAGCCGGCTTTAAAACAAGAATAAAAAAAGTTGTATTATCCTTAGTAATGATTCATCACACATTTGAACCATTCAATAAGACAAAAACCGATTTTATCAAATCGCATTATTTCCGAGATTTACATGAAGTATTATTAAGCTGCTACTAAGCTGCTCACTTTCACATTTAATCTGCAGATTATAAAAGTATACATATTTGTTACAAGCTGAGACTACTGGAATAGTCACTGTTTGAGAGATTAACTTTTGCTGGCTTTTTTATAAAAAAATCTGTTAGGGCACCGAGAGAACCATTTGACACATTTTGTTATTGCTACTATGGTTGTCGAGTTTTTGCGGTGCAACAGCAATCTTTTCATTACTTCGCGCCTCACTGTACGCATCGTGAGGGGCAGGCACACTTACTTGGCCGCACCGCAAACCAGTAGAGTTCTTGAACATTTTTGGCATTGACACAGAGTTTAGCTTATTTACTCAATGTTTGATTCACTGAACATTGGCTCATTATTTCATGCATTGATGAAAGTAATCTCAAGTTGCTTGTGCTTCAAAATGAATTTATACTTGATTACAGTCGGTGGTCCAATTAAGGGACCCGCAATAAAAAAAATGAAATGGGCGTTTGTCCCTTAATTTTTTGGCGAAAATAAATCGTATGTTTGTCCCTTAAATTCGCTTCAATTTTGCTTTTTTGGTTAGAACAGACCACCGACTGTATATGGATAAAAAACTTAACAAAAAAAACGAGATCATCCAAAAGTCATCCTTCTTAAGTCCAATTTAAGTCCATAAGTCATCCTTTCAGGAAATTTAATTTAATTTTTGAGGTACGTCTGGCTCTAAATCAAATCATTTCTCAATATTTTCATGTCAGACAAAAGATGACCCCCGCATTGCAACGACAAAAAGCCGGAATTTAGAGTTTTCTAATAGTGGATTAGTGGTGATTGTAATGGATTAGAAATGCGCGCCCCGTGCTTACGTGAGTGACAATACGTTTAATTTTAATTAACGATTAGGTTCATTTTAATAAACGAAGAAGAAACTTTTTAACATCTGATTGATGTGTTTATTCCCATTTTCGCTCTTTACCACTTGTCTTATAAGCAAAATTCGCATCTATTTATTTTCATGGTGACGGCTCAGCGCTTTTGTGTTGTTACAAAGCTTGTAAACATTTTGTGCTCAAGCCCCCATGTCCGTGTGTTACATTTTTTAAAGTTTGTTTTTTACTTAGTGAATAATTTACAGTTCTCGTATTTGAAACCATTGTCGGTTTTAAAGTATTTACAGTATAAATCCAAAAATTGACCCATCCAAATTTTGCTGATTTTGAAAAACATGGGTCAATTTTTAGATTTGGTGTTTTTTACCCATGTTTTACCCGGAAATGTCATTCAGTATGTTTCTTGTAATACGTGTAAGTACATGAGTAATTACCGTGATTGCCACTACGTCCGTTGCAATGTGATGTAATATAATGTAATGTGTGTATTGTCTCAGTGGTTTATTTCCAGTTCTCAATTTAAAAACCTTTGTCGGCTTTAACGTACACATTTAGTCCCTACAAAGCACTGGCACTCAAAGGACGTTTTATAAGCATTTTTAGCACGATTACGCAATTTTATTTTAGCGCTCTTGAAGTTACACAACGAGTGTTCATTTTATCGTTTCAACCTTTGGCCAACTAAAATTGAAGCGCGATTGACGATTTATTTTAACTGTACTTAATTCAAATAGTTCACAATGAGATGGAAATATTCCTTGCAGTGACACTTTTTAAATGCTTATCTATTTTACTAGCACTTAATCGACCAATATTCAGCCGTATCGTGTACATTGGTGAACACGTTTTCTAGTTGTATGGTTTACAAAAGTTGGTTTGTAACGTTCGTCGCCGTGGCCGCATTGAACACTGGAAATGAAGTCCGGCCTTACACCAACGTGAAGGCCGCCGCTTTCTTGAAGTCATCATGTTTTGAATTGAGGTACAAAAACATTGCTCAATTTTGTTCAATTGGGTTTCACTAGAGTACATAGAGTCACTGCCCTATTATAACGAGCTCGACCCTCTTGCCCCCTAAACCCCTATTATAACGAGGGGTCTTTATCTTTCCCTTTTATTACTTTGTTTTTGGTGCTGTGTTTTATTTCCGCGGTTACTTTGGAGTTTAAAAATGATAGTAACATAAACCTGTTGTCTAATTTTCAAATATTACTCAGTACCCCTTTAAGAACAAAAAACACAAAAAAGTATGTTTGTCCCCCATTGACCTATTAGAACGAGCAATATTATAATGAATTCTACCCCTCAAATCACGGACCAAACACCCCTCGTTTTAAGAGGGCAGTGACTGCAGACGAATCCACAGTGCCTGACTTGTACGGCATGAATATGGCCGAAATTAAAGCTCACGTTTCAAAAATGATGAATGTAGGAACAAATCTTGCAAACATTGATGAACTCACCAGTCAAGCGTTCATGCACAATAACCATTTCTACGTGCACGTTCGGTTCAGACCTTTTAAAAGCTCTTTTAATAGCCTCGGTCTTATTCTTGATTGGGCAATTTTATTATGCACAAATTTTTATGAAACATATTTGAGACAAAGAATTATCGCAATGAACAGATAAAGAAAGGTGAAGACAAACCGAGCGGTGACATGTCTGAAGAATCTGTCCCCCACGAAATCAGATGTGACTCGAAATATTTCTCGCGCCGCTTCAGCTTATTTTTATCTAACTTGCGGTGCAATCAGGCAATTGTATTTTCACAGCGATGAGCCGGTGCCCCACCCTGCTAATGTGCGGTTGTTCAAAAAAGGGCCAATCATGTAAACTTGAAAATGTTGCTATTGACTTTGACGTTATTCAAAAGTTTTTTTTCTGGTGGTGTAACTGGCTGCACAACTTCTTGTTCACATAACTCAATACCAACGGTCTCAGCCATATCCAGGATGTGAACGGCTCCTAAAAAAGAACGAGATATTGCTGAAATTAAATTGGTTGACTCTTACAACCTCAAAGACCTATGCCATTGCATGCCAATCAGTGTTTTCCTTGCAGTTCAAGCTTACTAAGCAACATGTTCAGCCTAACTGTGCAGAAAATCACCAATGAATCCCGTTTGAAACTGTTCGTGTTTGCAGATTACTGTTAGTCGTTGAGAACGTGGCTACACCTTGTCAATAATGAGTCTAGAGCTGTATATGTTCACTTGTGTGTTTATTGCTCGTTGAACGGTTTCGGCAGAAACCCTGCCGATTAAATGTTTTTTGGTGTGTGGGTACCCACGTACTTTACTCACAGACGTGGTACAGAAACAAGCATTTTTTGTCTAGAGTATAACGAAATTATAACGAAATTAGTACTTAGTTGAATTGAATTGAATTATTCAGGTAGTGCGCAACCAATATGGGCGCGATTTCCAACTGTAGTATTACTAACAGTTGGTTTCTGACCAATCTAGGACATGTGTCCTGATTTCAGTTTCACAAGATAACCAGATGCGCAGTGTTAACCGTCAAAGATGAGACTACACTCTAAGCAATTTCAAGTCGGAATTGGTTTTAGAAATAGAAATCAGTTTCAGTGACCCCCAATTAGTATCCCACCAAGTTTCAAGTCTGGGGTCACGATCAAATTAGTGGTTCCCATTCTTAATATATTTACCCGGCCGGCCACAGGCGCCAC
>SCLD01090016.1:0-13384 GCA_004367895.1 Oikopleura longicauda | reverse complement strand
ACCCGACCCATAACGGCAACTTTCTGACCCATAACGGCAACTTTTGGACCCATAATGGCAACTTTTGAAAAAATCTCCCAAACCTATCCCAACACCTTACCCGACCCAAAACGGCAACTTTTTGACCCAAAATGGCAACTTTTGGACCCATAATGGCAACTTTTGAAAAAATCTCCCATACCCATCCCAACACCTTACCTGACCCAAAACGGGAACTTTTTGACCCATAACGGCAACTTTTGGACCCATAACGGCAACTTTTGAAAAAATCCCCCAAACCCATCCCAACACCTTACCCGACCTTTAATGGGAATTTTCTGACCCATAACGGCATCTTTTGGGCCCATAACGGCAACTTTTGAAAAACTTCCTAGATCTATTTCTACAGCTTACCTCACTACCCACTACACCTACCCGGCCCATAACGGCAACTTTTGGGCCTATAACGGTAACTTTTGAGAAATGAATCGTAAGTTATATCATTTCCTTTTCAAGATGACCAAGGAAATATGTCAAGGTCATGACCAGACGCATTGGTTTGTGATGGGGTTTCTCTATGTTTTCTACCCATAATAGTTTTGTTATGGGTCTGATACTTATTATCTTTATGTCAATTACTCATTCGGTTTTTCGAATTAGTCATTGGGAAAAGTTTTGCGTGAGTCATTGGAGGGGATCGCACCGTATTGATGAGTCGAAAATGTAATTGAATTTTTTACATTGGTTTGTTGGGCGGTATGTCGGCTAGACGGTTCTTAGCAACACATTTACGCCCACGCGGTCAGCTGACCAACCGTGTGGACAGCTTGGTCAGTTGCAACAGTCAGCTGCTCATGGCGGGACAAGAGAAAAAAATGCCGAAAACGGGACGTTTTCAAATTTCTGATGGGGAGGACGAGAACAGGTTTGTTTGTATTTATTTTTGCTATGAGAGAAACTTTATATTTAGTCACAATGCTAATACGTTTGACAATTTCTCATGGGACCGGACTCAAGTGCCGATTGGGGTTGAAGTTGAAGCTGGTATAGAACAGGTTTGAAATTCTTTTTATAAAATTTGTTGGTTTGTTAACGAACAATTTAGCCGTTGTCCCAACTCTCTGTGAATGCTGAGATTGAGAATGCTCTTGCCGAAGACGATAATGCGAATGGAGGTTCATCATGTGACCGGAATATCGCAGTAAGCTTCGATGATGATGATGGTAAGTGGTTATAGGTTTTTTGTCAGGGTCCTCGTGTTCATATTGGGCCATTTTTTGAAAAAATATTTATTAATTTAGCTGCGGAAGAAGAAGACTCTGACGAGGAAGATTCATGTATCTTTGATGAAGAAGGGTTTGAATATGAACGATTTGGTGGTAACAGTGCCCATTACATTCGTAATAAGGTCACCGCCTTGAAAAGGTATGAAAATTTATTTAATTTGGAATTTTGATTTAACTTTATTTTATAGTTTTGGTCGATTTATGAAGGGGATTATTCGTCATGCGAAGAAGCACGAAAAATCCGAATTCAAAAAGTTTCTGGTTTTCAAGGGTATGAAAGTCTCTGAAATCTTTTCAGGTATGTTTCATGGTTGTTTGTGGAAATTGATAAAGTAAACATTGTAAATTTAGCTGAGACTGATCACTTGATGTCGTTGAAAATGGAATTGTACTTCACTTTTGTGAAGAGGTTTAATGTACTTACCAAGAAGTATAAGCTGGAGCCGAAGATCTGTTGGGCAAATCGCAATGAAGAGCCGAAAAAGAAAGAAAGAAAATCATGTGTTCCCCACCCTGGTACCCTTCTTACCTATCAGAGATGTTTGTTGGCGCATATCAAGGTAAGTGGACGATCAATTGATGAGTTTTGGGGCAACGACTCAGAAGAATAATATTTTTTGTAATATTAGATCTGTTTTTGTGGAATAAACCTCCTACGCCCCTATTACATGGGCGCAAAAATGAGTTTTTTTTTGAGGTTTTTGAGCAGATTAGAATAATTTCGGGATTTATGTCTTATTTGATTGAAACGGAATTATGGTTTGATAAAGCTTATAATTTATAAATTGTTTAAGGAAGAGGACATCGAACTTTATCGACGTTTGAATGAGGTTGAAGCACGTGATCACGTGATTGAGATTGCTAGACGCCGACGTTTGGTTTGGCGAAAACTGATTTTGCCAAAGGTTAGTTAAACTAGATGAAATAATTCATTGTAAAAATATTATTTATAAATCACGAATCTAATGTTTTTCGTTTAGTCCGAGATATCTTCACGAATCGTGAGTGATGATCAATTTCAACTTGTGTGGAGATTGAATAATCATGTTTTTGATGAACATGGTCAAATCAAAGATGGACGTTTGGCAATGGATTTAACCCAGTTCTATGTCAGCTCCATCGCATGTGACAGGTAAGTTAAATCTGTCAGATTAATTATTTAACGGATTTTTGATTGGAATTCGGTTTCAGAATAAAAATGACCCTCCTTTTAGAACCAATGAACGTCTTTTGATTACACAGATTAATCATTGGATGGTGAAAACATGTGGCACTGGAAAATATTTGGTAAGAAGACCGGCTCAAAAAACGAAGACGGAAAATCCAGCCTCGTTATCGGCCTTCCCGGTGATTCCTCAGCTTTTTGGCCAAATCGGGCCGTTTGAAATAATCCAGAGTGTTTTGGAAGAGCTTCGCAAGTTTCATGATGATGATGCTTTGATGTTCCGATTTCCACCCACCAAAAAGGCCATCAAGGATTTAAAAATAGACCTTGCAAAAGATGGTCTGTATGCTCATGGTCCGACCTGGTCTGTCAAAACCGGTTCAAGTCTTATTGTTAGATTGAACCGTTACGCAATCAAGTATCTCAACTCAACGCTTGATTGTAGTCGAATTAAAGGTATGAAAAGTCGCCCTTTTTGGTCGTAATCATGTTTATCAATGTTATTTTAAAGGTCAAAAACGAGACGTCTTGAAGCCTTCATGGAATGCGTCACAGATTCGCCCGAGTATGATCAGTCAATATGTTTTCATGGGATACAAGCCGCTTGAAATATCTTCAATGTCTGGTAAGTTTCAATTTGTTACGATGTCAAATAAATAATTTTTTAAGGTCATCAATGTTCGAATGATAGGTTGTCAAATACATACACAACGATATCTCCAAAAGCCAGGATTTCCATTATTAGCTAGAATTAATATACATTATATCGTATTGTTTATATTTGAAAATCCTTTATAGTGAAGATTGAAATGGTATTAAATCTCTACCTTTTCTTTGATCGTCATGTGGTTTTGCCAATCAGTTTTTTGGAGCAGATTTGGCCCCAAGCTAGAAGACTACGATATGCGTATGATAAATATACGCCAGAGGTAAAATTTCGGGTGAAATCGTCTTTATTTGTATTAGAATGGATTTTCAGAAAACGATACAAAAATAATATGTTTATATATTACGCGATTATTTAAGCCCGAAGTTGCTGTTGCTGTTGTTGATGATACAAGATCATCAGAAAGAAGCAATGCTGTGGCCCCAATGGTGGGTGCAGGTTGGGTTTACATATTTATCCATAGATTTTTGTAAAAAGTGAAAAATTGTTTTGAGATGATCTTAAAATTATTTAAACCTGGTCAAAGGGTACGGGTATGGGGACATATTCAATGGTACTGGGTTTTATCAACAAAGCCAACCTACCTATTTGTCGCAAGCACCATGTTCGTCACCCCGAGGGCCCATGTTGGACCTTTTACTGAACGATGGCTCGCAAAGCCACATGAACCCAGGTCCATCTGGACTTCAGAATCAAAAGCCAAAACCTGATTTTGGTGGTGCAAAGGAGACAGTTCCTTCGGTAAGGAAAAATATTTTCAAACATAAATTATATTTTATTAAGATTTTTGCACCGAATTACAGTCAAGGATCTGTTTCCAGAAAACGAAAGAAGGTGGTTCCTGCCAAGGATGCTATGAAAAAATATCGAAATGATTTCGATATTTATAAAATGAATACGTGCAAAGAACTGTTTGACCTTGACGGCAGTCTTGCAAATGACGAAGTTTTTCATGAATATTTCCATACTCAGGTACGATAGTGTTTTTTATTTCAAAGTTGTTTGATGTCGGATCGGATACTTTCCGACATTGATTTCAGAAATAAAATGACTTGGGTCAGGACTACCCTTGACTTATGTTTTTAGGCTGCCAATTGGTTTGAGTGTCAAGTCAATGCGGAGGCTATACGATCGTTTTACGCCGGTTACCAACAAGATGTATATGCTGCCAATGAGGCCAAAGAGTTTGGTGCAGTACTGAAGTTTTTGAATATGTAAACTCTTGGTTCTGTGTTAAATAATGGTTTCTCGTTCTATTTTTCCCCTAAGCCCACTATGGAATTCCCTTTTTTGCCATTGCTATGAATTATGCTTATGAAATAGGCCTATTATTATGAAATTGTGTGATACTGCCGAACATAAAAACTGCCCGCCTTCAAATCTTGCATCATTTTCCCCTTTTCCCTTTCGATGGTGATTCCTCGATTGGTTGATTTTTCAGTGTAATGCAGTCTATACTGTACAAAAATAAACTACGCTCAACAATTTGAAGTTTTATTCTTCGAGTTCATTTTAATTCTTCAGAGTGGTAATTAGGTGATGGATTTGGAATTCAATGCGGAACTAAGTCCACAAAATCTGGGTCCGAGATATCGACCCATGAGGAGAAAACGAGTTGGCGAGAAAAGCCAAGAAACCACGCCACAGAATATTATAAATCAAAGGAGACGGGAAAGGTTCAAGGGTAGCGTGGCCAGTGATATTCAAATGGAAATCAAGTTTTATAAGTTTTTTATAAATTGGAAAATCTCTGACCAGGCCTCTCCTGAACAATTTATGACGGCGATACAATCTGGAAGTCGTGGATTTTGTTTAAATTCCGGAAAATCACCGACGAGGCAAAGAAAAAAGTCCTCATCTTTGCGAGATTCCGTCAGACTATTTCAAGATTCTACAGAAATGTCAGTCTCAAATGGCGGTGCTGAATTGCATATGGAAGAAAGTCCTATGGAAACAAATGAAGTTGAAAGTACTGCTGTCAGAAGTCCTCAATTAACTAACGTGGCCGAGAATAATGATGATTTTTCTGATGATTCGTTTTTCGAAAAAACTGCCTTGGAAATTATCGAGAAACAAAAAGAAATGACTGGGTCAAAATCGAATAATGGTAATATATTCTAAAGTTTATTTTTTTGAAATTGAATTCAGAAAAAAGTTCAACTGAGACGTCAAGACAATGTTCGGAAGATCATATTTTGTCAAGTCAAATGAATGTGCCGGCGCACTCTAGTGAGCGAGTTTTACGTGAAGGACACGGTTTGAAAATATAAAACGATACACTTATATGTATGTATAGGAATTTACCAAACCTATCACAGTTAGTGATGATGAATTTGACGAAAGTTTTGATCCGGAATACTTGTTTCGAATCATTCGGAGCTGAAAAATATAATCACACAATTTTGCCAGTTTTAACCTACCTCATTTATTTGCCAATTACTTCACCGATAAAGTATTTGTAAGTTAATTCTTTTTAGAGAGAAAGTGATGACGATTGAGTTGAATGAAGCTCGGGAAAAGCTTGAATCGTCCAGAAATATAAGACGTAATTTAAGTCTTGATGATTATCAGCGGATCTTATGTGAGTTTTGAAATTATTAAGAAATTAATATTTCTGATCTAATTTATTTTTGTAATATTTGAATGGAAAATTTTAAAACTCAAAAAGTTATCAAGCTCAACCAACAAGACCCTTCTTTTGAGAAGTCTTGTTTTGGGAAGTCTGTGCGAAAGTTTGTAATGCCTCGGGGTCGTTTATTTCAATTATAACCGTTAGATTGTGCGCATTTTTGTAAAGTGGGGACCATGGTGGCTCTGTGCAAGTGAGCGTGGGCGTAAGCTCTTTGACTATAATTGTCGGATCACTTGGATAGAGTCAAAATGGGCCCCAATTTAGTATTGGATAGTTATACACGCGTTTTATGTTATGAAAATTGGTAAACTTGCGAAGATTGAAAATTTTCATGCTGATGGTTTGGATATGCGCGAGGTTTTGAAGTTGTTCAAGGAATACTTGGCCGATCTAGAGAAGGAAGTGAAGGTATTGGAAGAACGGGCATGGGCATGGATGAATGAATGTTGATACTTATTCTGTTTTTTTGCCAATAAAAGGAAAAAAGGATGATTTGAAATAATGATGAGTGTACAATTTTTGGTTTTGATATTTTGAATTATAAATGATAAAGTGAGGTGCTTTTTCGGATGTTCATCGGCTTTATTGATTCCCATGCGGAATCGTGGGCAAATGACAATCGGGAAAAAGCACTACACTTTATTTTTTTTAGAAAATCGTCAGAATCGTACACTTTTTGTTTTCTTGGTGTTTATTCTATAAAATAAAGGCACACTAATGTCAGAATGATCGAAATAGATCGCGTAAAATTATTTCGGGTGGGTATTTCTGGTGTTTTTGGCTCAGTGAAAGTTTTTTCATAATTAATTTGCGCCAAATCGTTGATTAGGTCGTCTATTTCGCCATCACTTGATGAAAAGTCGTCATTAAGTTGTGATTTGTATTTGGAAATCGTGATCTTTCGTGTTTCATAATATAAGGGTAATAGTAGACGGAAATATTTGACATTATTATGAAACTGGCCTTTAGGTTCTGTATAGTTTTGTGATAAGAATGTCCGACCAGGGTTGGCAAAGAGATATAAAATTTCGGTTTTGATCCCATTGAGAGTGGATCTGAGATGATCACGACCATAAAAAACTTACCAGGCCATTGTTTAAGGGTACTTCAGAGCAAAGTCATTTTATTTTTGAAAACCATGTCGGAAAGGTTCGGATCCGACATACAACGACTATGAAATAGAATGACGTCATCTTTAAACGATTCTTGGTAAATATAATTATTCATCGTTTCAATTCAGAGTCGTTGTATGTCGCATCCGACTCTTTTGGAGGTAGATTTGAAAAATAAAATGACTTTGGTCTGAAGTACCCTTAAGGGTAGGTGAACTAAGGAATTAAAAAGCTGGTATTTTAATTTTTTTGAGACGTAAATTGAATCCTAGGTTCAGTCGACCCTTAATTACATGCTCAAGTAAATCAATTACATCTTTGGCGTATTCATTGGACTGTAATGTATCTGATAAGAGTTTTATCTAGACCTTATTTGAAAACTAAAATAGCTGATGAGTATTGGATGACTTATCAATGAGTAATGGATTAACATAGTAATAGAGCTGGCCGAAACTGGTTTAGAACTCTTGGCTATGGTTATTTCATCATATTTTGCCATAAATGGAAGTGCTCTTGCCCATAATTTTTTTAGTTTTAATCTGTTACTTCGTATTTTCACGGATTCTATTTCACATTTTGCATTGATCATGTCGTAGTACGTGTTTTTAACGAAATGTTCTTTTGAAATTGAATATCAGGATATTGAATTTATAAATGTAGTGATTTTCAACTTTCCTAACTGCTGGTGTTCTGTCATTTTGGTAAAATTAATTTGTTCTTTTCAGACAGATTGTTCTCTTGATGGTTTATATCGGCCTGGTAATTTTGTGCTGTAATTGAGATCCGCCCAATAGAGTGAGTAACTTTCCACATTCAAATTTAAGGCAGATTTTCAATTATTTCGAGTCGAGAGTAATTATGGGACTTTTGCTCACGTGGGTTTTATTCGAATTATATAATATTCCCGACTCAGATATTTTCAAATCACTTAAGAAAATTAAAAATTGGAAAATGGAAGAATTTGATATTCAAGAAGAGAACGGAGAAGGAAGAGTTTATTTTTTTTAGGATTACGATATTAGTTTCGGTCAAATCGTATCATAAAAATGGCTCATAGAATTTCGTTGATAATGGTACCCTTAAAAATTTGAACTCAATAAGACTATTATACCACCCTGAGTACTATTTACCGAGGGTGTAAGAAATTGGGGTCCGTCGTACGTCTGCTTCGTAATATTCAAAATTTGACTACGAATCCACGATTTGAAGTTGCATTGGATAAACTGGAACATTGCTACAATATTATAGCGGATGAGTATTCGAACATACAGAATGGATTAAAATTGGAGGTGGACTCCGGTACTGATTTGCCAAAATTTCCAATTGTGGAAAATGAAGATTTTGCCGATCAGGAAGCTTTTCAGGGCGAACGAGCTGAATTTCATGATGGTGAAGGTGAGATTGAGGAAGTTGTCAATGAGGGGAGCCAAAACTTATTCGAGAATGATCCAGAAGAGATGGAAGTTTAACAAAATTATTAAACTGAAATAAACTTGCAACGAATAAAACTCAACAAAGTATTTTCATATGTTTATTTTAAATGAAGGGGTTATAATTTTGCAACAGGAGTATTGCCTAGAATTGACTTTCTTATCGCTATTCATATAAGAAGTATAAAAACAGGTTTAAATGGAGGTTTAATCTCGGAGGTTTTGGGATTTTTATTCTTCTAATTATTCATGCTCAAAAGTAAGGCTACCAACAGATAAAGAAGTCCTATTGATGTGCACACACATATAATGAGAAAAGTCACCAGACGATTCGATTGTACTCGTCTCAAGTTATTTATTGCAGTCAATTGGTCTATGGATTCTTTAATTTGATCGAAACTAACATCGTCCATGGTAACGCTAATATGGGTTTCAGCGGGCAAGGAGTATGAACGTTTTCTATTAGGCATTTGTGGTGAAGTCTCTTGAATTTGTTCTTGTCGTTGTCGGATCTTTGGGTAATTCTCTTGGGGTGATCTTATTGGTATCGGTGAAGAACGTTTTATTGTCTCTGAATAGATGTTTCGGTCACGTGGTTGATCTTCGTCACTTATAACAAGGAAACTCTCATTTTCATACGAATTGGATTGATAGGATCTGTATCCATCGGGAAACTCCATCATTTCTAACTGAATTTTCTCTGTGTTTTGTAAGTTTGCCATGGAAAATTTTTAAATTCGTTAAACTAGAGTTTATCTATTTTGTGAGAATGGCTAATGGCCTTTTTGGTTTTCAGGTTTTAAGTGGGAAGGAACTGGCAGACTTTTCACGATAATATCTTTTTAATCTTTGTCTCGTAGTTATTAAATTGATATATTTTTAACGTTACATAAGTTAAGCAAATTTTGAGCCTTTAAGCGGATTTTTCATACAGTGGTGTGCGTCATACCATTGGTCATTTGGTCTGAATTTTGCATTGGGCGTTTAGAGTGGAACATTATTACGTGAACTGAATGCATAAGAGTGGAAGAATAATTATTGGCTTTTTATATTCTGCCAAATTCTTATTATTGAGTTTCAATAAAATTACGTTGGCAATGTCTGATAGTTAAGAGTGTCGGGTTTGCGATTAGACAAAAATTATGGATAGTCGATAACAATTTGCACATAAAATGAAGAAAATGCCCATCATTTCACGATTGATAAAACGGAGTATAAACTCTGTATGACAGATTTAAGTATTCAAATAAGAGAACGCCTTACGAGAGCTGAGTTGCATCATTTAAGAATGAATCTTACTAGAACGAGGCCAAATGATATTGAGGTGGCTGCCTTCTTTGCTTTGGGTCTAGGACTTTATTTTGGATTGCTATACATTACGTTGCCAAAAATTCTACATCTTCTGGGCTGTCCAATTTTTAAATAAAATATTGTGATTTATTTCTTAAATCGAATAAAAAAAATTAAAAAAGACTAACCGAAACTCATTTGAAATAATCAGGGTGACGAGGATATTTATTAGCAGTGTATAAAAATTGTTATGCAGAAGGCAACGTCAGAATTCTTGGTTACCAGTTGATTGTGGGAAGATATTTTCGTCAAGTTGTGAATAAAAAATGAACTAAAACCAAAATTTTGCATAATTTCAGCTGATGTTCTAAATTTAGATTCTGGAATCATCATCCAAAACGGTAGATCTGGGATAACTGGGCTAGGTTTTGGTTCAAATAATGGGCAGAGGTTATTCAAAAAGTCCATCATGGTTTCGCCGTTCATTTCTTCGACAAGGACCTCCTCAAAGTCAAATATGTTAATGTCGACGTCACCATAATATTGACCGTTTGTATCATGTTGGGCTACTGACGCTTGGTGTAGTCTCATTTCTCAAATATTGGTGGAATGTAAAAATTTTTAATTGAATTATCTTTTTGAATAAGATTTTAATTTCAAATCAAAGTTATCAGAAAAAATTCATTTAATCATGAAGAAAATAGAAATTTATTTTATGACGCAATGATATTTTCGAAGGAATTCATAAAGAATGAAATGCCTGGTGTCATACTTGCATGTATTGGTGTGGATTGGTACTACATTGCGTTCATATTAAAGGTAGTTCAGACCTTAATCATTTTATTTTTGAAATTAATCTCGGAAAGAGTCGGATCCGACATATAACGGCTCTGAAATGTAACGATGAATTTCTAGATCGACCCAGAATCGATTGAATATGGCGTCATTGTAATTCAGAGTCGTTCTATGTCGGATCCGAATCTTTCCGACATTGATTTTGAAAATAAAAGAGCTTGGGTCTGGACTACCCTTATATGAAAACTTTTCACATGCTGTTTTGCAATAAAAAAAGTCTGAACTTTTTTGTTTAAAGAGGGTAGTCCCCGTTCATGGTTTATTGAAAAGAGATTTTCAAATACGATTTTGAAATAAAGATTGAACTGTTTGTTTGAAGTGTTTCAGGAATATGGTATTTGTTTTTCACGGCTTCTATTGAAGAACTTCTTTTTTGTTTAGATTTCTGAGCCAAGTTTTTGGTACTTTTCAATCTCATTCTTTAAAAGGATATTTAAAATTCTGAAAACTTAAGCGTATGTATCGAAAAATCAATTTTAAAATTATATATCCTGTCCGATACCTCTTCAAACCATTCTGGGCTGTATTGTTCGGGAATTTGTTTAACGGGCTCTTCTTGGATTGTTCCGACTTTGAGTTTGAGTGTATTGTGCTTGTCCTGAAATTTCTCAAAAGTTATCTCCAGCTTCCCATTTTCTTCATTTTTTCGTTTCATATAAAGGGCCATTTCATGTTTCATCTCACGAATTGTTTTTGGTTTGGCTGTACGTAGCTTTTGAAAGAGTCAAATACGGTTATAGATGATTATCGTCCTATATTGCCTCAAGGTATATTTAGACTTGATGACCATCGGGAAGAGGCTCCGTTCAAAAATTTTAAAAATATTTTTATTTGGATCTATTCCTGAGAAGCCAAATCTTTTGGAACTAATACTCTAAAGTATTTGTCTTTGAGCGCCGCCTTATTTCGAGGTCTTTTTTTTTCGTTATTACCCATTCTGAAATATAATAATCAAGTTTGGTGGGTGCATATTGACCTAATCACTGATAAGGTACATGGATTTCATGTAGGGGACTCTGCACAATCATTGTCGGGTTTGGGACAGAAAACCATGATCTAGGGAAATATCATCTAGATTTTCGCAATACGAGTGAACTTCTTCAATGAATAAAAATTGAAGATTTCGAATTTTTTTTACGAAATGTTCTATTCGTTGGGCATCGTTTGATCCAATGTCGTCGGCGATTTCTTCTAAAAGCGACTTAATTTGCAATATTAGTGATACATGATAGTGATCCTATATTTTACTTACAGCACATGTGTTAAGTAAATCAGAACTAAAAAGAAGGGTTGATCTGACTCTTCTATTTTGATTTTGTCTGAAGAGAAGATCTTGGTCCATTTCTAAGTCTAAAAATTGTCCAAAAAGGCCGTGAGTGAGAGGAGAGAGAGAGAAGTCGTGGGCGGTTCAAATGTTTTACAAAACAGTCTTGTCACAAATCGTATGTGATGGACGATATGACAGTCGTCATGAGTCATAAAAGTCTTTTTATCCATAAATTTCTCTCGTAGGTTGTTGGAAAAATATACATTTAGTATATTGTGTATCATAATTTAACCTACGAATCGGTTTTGATTGGTCAATCTATTTCCGGTCAGCTAACGGAATCTAATGGTCAGCAGAAATATTTGAAACGTGATCGGAAGGCAGAAAAGTAAGGTCAGTCATCTATTTATGTTCATAATATGAACTTCATCATACATGAATTTTCATTTGCTTGAGGCGCAACTTAAGCCCTGTATTTTTAAGGTAATGGTTGGATTAAGTGGTCGCCGGCGATTTAGTAGCCGTGCTCGGCGTGTTAATCGTAAAAAACGATATCTTTTGTTCTGTGCGGCGAAAATTATGCACTCTTCCTGGGTAGGGTTTTCATTTTTAATTTGATCAACGTATAGTCTACGAAGATATTTGGTGAAAACCCCTGTTAGTTGGTCCTTGAAGAACTGGAGAATATGTTTCCAACACATTTCAATGGTCAAGTTAGAAATTTCAAAGAGCGCTTGACAGATCTCATAGATGAAATTGGAGATGAAATTCAAGAATACAGAAGACATCCGGATCGAATGGATGCAAACCCTGATGTTTTCCAGGACGAAGATGAAGGTAGGGCGTTTTCAGTTTACTGTGAGTTTTACCGATATTTCAGAGGTTGATTTGGTGGGAGGGTATGAACTTGATAGACGACAGCCGGATTATTAATGACTGCGTTTCTTTTCATGATAATGAATAAAATAGAAAAGGATAAATTGCTTTTTTTAATTCATAAGGCGACGCAAGTTGATAATTGGGATGTTTATTAGGCGAAACAGACTAAAGGGGTCACGTAAATAATATTATTCTTCTGGAATACGTGGGCCCTGGGACTCAATGCCCGGATCGAGTTCAGCCTCGTTTGCATTGTCTTCATAAAAGCTATATTCTTCTTGTATTTGGTGTCGTAACTTATTGGCTTGGTTAATGAATGCTTCTATTCGTTGTTGGTTATTCCAGTTATCTGTTAGGCATTCCAAATGATTCTTAAATTGAGAGTCATTTGAAAATTAGTAAGCGTGTTAGCATTAATAATTATTGACTTACGATCGTTTCTTGGAGGGAAATGATGGCTTCCGTAAGTATAATTCGCTTTCTTATATTTGTAGCCTCGTGGTCTTCGGCTTGTTGTCGTGGCATTTCTAAAATTATTTGTTAAGTTTTGAAGAAATTCAGGCTTAATAAATATTTAAAAACTTACTTTTCTTTTTGTCTCGGCGCTTTTTTTGATTTTTAATTGTGAAATCATTTTGAGCTCATCGTTTGAGGTAATCAGTTTGAGTGGGCGGTTAGTTGATTGCTTCTAGAAAAGAAGATAAGGGTGTTGGAGTTTTTTCTGAAACAGTTTCCGTTATGGGTCAAAAAGTTGCCGTTTTGGGTCAGGTAAGGTGTTTGGATGGGTTTGGGGGATTTTTTCAAAAGTTGCCGTTATGGGTC
>SCLD01090005.1:0-13386 GCA_004367895.1 Oikopleura longicauda | reverse complement strand
TAGCAAAGTTTTTCCTTGATATCACGGACGATTTCACGTTCGGCGGTGGTGACGAAGGAGTAACCTCTTTCAGTAAGGATCTTCATGAGGTAATCAGTCAAGTCACGGCCAGCAAGATCGAGTCTCATGATGGCGTGTGGGAGGGCATAACCTTCGTAGACTGGGACGTTGTGGGAGACACCATCACCAGCATCAAGGACGATACCAGTGGTACGACCGGAAGCGTAGAGGGAGAGAACGGCTTGGATACAGACGTACATGGCTGGGACGTTGAAGGTTTCGAACATGATTTGGGTCATCTTTTCACGGTTAGCCTTTGGGTTGAGTGGGGCTTCAGTGAGAAGGGTTGGGTGTTCTTCTGGGGCGATTCTCAATTCGTTGTAGAAAGTGTGGTGCCAGACCTTTTCCATATCATCCCAATTGGTAATGATACCGCTTGAGGGTAAGGATACCTCTCTTAGATTGAGCTTCAT
Source organism: Oikopleura longicauda (assembly GCA_004367895.1). Lineage (NCBI taxonomy): Eukaryota > Metazoa > Chordata > Appendicularia > Copelata > Oikopleuridae > Oikopleura > Oikopleura longicauda. Next base: position 12,913 of record SCLD01090005.1, on the reverse strand, counting down.
CACCGACGTAAGAGTCCTTGGAACCCATACCGACCATGACACCTTGATGACGTGGGCGACCAACAATGGATGGGTAGACGGCGCGTGGAGCATCGTCACCAGCGAAACCGGCTTTGACAAGACCGGAACCTTAAAATTAATTCAAATACATGTTTGCATACATTTCAAGTGTTGACAAGTTTTAGGTTCAAAACTCATGATAATGGTTTACTTTGGTTAATTCGAAACTTTTTTTGTCTCTTTTTTGTCACAAAATAAACCACTTCAGAGGCATAAACTTTACATATTAAGTCTTCAAAGGGCTTCTCTAAACGTACCGTTATCGCATACTAATGCGGTTTGTTCTTCTTCTTCTTCAGAATCCATCATCATTTTGGCAAGTTTTTAAGATTACTTTTTCGATGAAAAAAAATATCTGAGGAACTAGATCCCTTCACAGATGTTATAAAGGACCAAGGATCAGTTGTACCTTCCTTATAAGGTAAGTTAGTGCAAGTGATAAGTGGCAAATGACTAAAGGCGATAGGATATGCATTTAGCTCGAGGCCGAATTCTACACAGTTGACATGCTCATCAATGACCTTATCCGAAATAAGGCTATTATTAGATACAAAGTGACCTAATTGAGTAAAAACCATATATAAACCATATGATATATTTCGACTATTTATAAAAAATGATAACAGAATATCACTGATCACTTTTCCAGCCGTCGGCCCTTTCTTGATGCGTACCAGTAATTTGTTTTGACCACGAATAAAAGGCTCTGCTTTAATACTTAACCGTTGATCATCCAAAAAGTGGGGTGTGTCTTTTCGATGGTCATTTGGCCCGAATTCCGCTTGGGCAGTATAGAGACAACGACCGTCGGGAAGGCGCGACGAAAGACACTATTTTGTATGATGGTCACCTGTATCGTTATGTGGTTGGCGGTGATTCTCAAAGAGTGGTATAAAGACTAAAAATTCAAACTGTTTTTGGATGATGCATTTCAATTATTTCCACTTATCATCTTTAAGTTTGTCAATTTCGGCTTTTTGTTATCGATAAGTTTATTTTAAGCCTTAAATTTTAAGGATACCATAGCCAACAGGGATGCTCATACGAGAACAGTTGTACAGCACCGTACACACACTTCGTGCCGAGTAGTACGGGCTACGAAGGATCTTGTACTCGAGGGGTACGAAATTTAGAACGGGGTACGACCACTTATACCAGCACTGAGTACGAGGAGTACGAAGGGTATGAAATTCCGTATGAGAATCCCTGAAAGCCATATTAATTCATAAAAAAAGAGTTAACACAAATCAAAATTCAAAAGTTGTACGCTTGTATCCTTTTTAATGGTTATCGGATGGCAATTTACGATCATTTTCTTCCCGGATAACATTGCCGCGGGGAGGTTCGCTCACTAAAAATAAAATTCTTTTTGTGATCAAAAGTTGGGAGATGATCAGGTTATAATGCTTTTTAAGAGAATACTGGTATTGGGACACGTAACCCTATCATCATGGGATCGATGTCCGCCACAATGCGAATGTCCTGAAGAAAAGGTTGGTTTTAAACTCGATTTATTTGATGAATAATGGTTAGCTAAGGTTGTTAAATGCAATTCGTATGATACAGTGGGACGCGATTACCCGGAAGACAGTATTGCGATTGATATTCCACCAGAAACAACTCATTTTGAGTATATAGAAAACGGATTGCAGAGAATTACTGATCGAACATTTGAAAATCTTACCAATTTAGGAACGGCCTTGAAAAGGAGTCTTTTGTTTTACGCTTTGAGTCATCCAAGACTTTCTTTGAATTATGTTGTTCTTAGACAAAACACAGCTTTTAAAGACCATAAAAGTTTATCTCAACTTGGGTTATAATAAAATAAATCGTGTATCTCAAAAGGCTTTTGATACGTTGACCAAACTTCGTGTACTTTGGCTTGATAACAATCAAATAAGATCATTACCAGATGATATCTTTTATAATTGCGAATATTTAGAACAGTTAAATCTTGGAGCGAACCAGGAAAATAGTTCAAATCGTTAAACTGGGTTTACGACCCACCATTATCTTCCGTTTTAATATTACAGCATTATATAGGATGAAAATAGAATTTCACCGTTCGCGAATATGTTCGGTCTCTGAACTTAAGTGTTCAAGTACGATTTTGAACAATTAAAAGATGGATTATGTACAGCATTATCTTTTCGCGGATTTGGATAATATACGTCAGATATTTCTCCAGGACAATCAGCTGACTTTTATTCATCCAAAAGCTTTTGCTGACAATACTCAATTAGCTCGATTGTTTCTCCATAATAATAAGCTTAAATCATTGGATAAAGAATGGTTTAAAAAAATAACCAGCGATGACAATGAAGAATTATCAACACTAGAAGAGCTATATTTTGACGGCAATAAACTCCATTGTAATTGCGAACTTCACCGATTTACGTCTTGGGCAATGGGAAATCGAAAAATGCGAAGTTTAATACAAGATATGGGCTCCAAAGGGAACGTGCCCAAGTGTGAGGGACCACAAGATTTAAAAGGCAAAGAATTCTATTCGGTGACGACAGATGATTTTACTCCCTGCAAAGAACCTCAAATCATTGATTCCAAAAAAATTATCGAGCACAAACATAATGAAAAATCAGTCACTCTCAGCTGTGAAGCGTCCGGAGAGCCAACACCCTCAATTCATTGGTTCAAAAAAGATAGCATTGATGGCGATGGGGTTGAGTTGACTTCAATTGATGAGACAGTATACGATCAGTCACATATTGTCGGCCGTGTTTTTATACCAAAAGCTCAAAAAGAAGACGTTGGATATTATTTTTGTGTTGCTCAGAATACTGATGGTCGTGTCGAGTCAAAGTCCGAGCGCCTTGATCAGTCAGACTTGGAACCATCACTCGATATGTATCCAAAACCTAATAGCCCAAAGATGACTCCGGGTAGTCCAAAAAGTCCTTTCAGTCCAAGGAGCCCCAGCAGTCTTGGAAAAAGTCAAAGCTTTCCCGATGACATGGCTGATAGCTATCATGATAGTAAGTTCGATTATACCAAAGACAAGTTTGATATTGAAGTCATCGATGAAAAGGATGAGGATGAAGACTATGTTGACGAGTATGGTGAATACGACGACGATGACGAATGTCCAGATGAATGCTTTTGTGACTTTAAGTACAATAGATTATGGGTTGATTGCCGTGACGGTGGCATTAATGACATAACCGATGTTTTACACAATATTCCAGAAGAGGTCGATGTACTCGATTTAAAAGACAATGAAATGGATCAAATTCCAGATGGTGCTTTTATGAGATTTTCAAAACTTGAAACACTGCATCTTGATGATAACCATGATTTGGGTGACAGTATGGGACGATACGAGCGGGGAAAAGTGCGTGGAAATTGTAAAAACATTACATGTAAAATTTTTCCCTTTTGGTTCGGGAGAACCAGCTCGAATCGTGAGTGTTAAGTTTAAAATTCAGGACCTGAATTTCACGGCAGGTCGTTAAAATTTTTATTTAGGCTCACAGCAATTGGTGTCAAATTAGTCCCTCTATCAAATTTGAAAACACTGGTTCTTTCGAAAAATGATATCACTAAAATCAGCAGGAAAAATTTTCTTGATTTGAACAAGTTGGAGGATCTCCACTTGGATTATAATCAGGTAAATCACAAATTTTGTAACCACATTTATATATATCCATATTTTCAGATATCATCGATCGAAAAAGAAGCATTCTATTCTCTTCATAGCCTTAAATACCTCTACTTACAAGGAAATAATATTCGCAGCATTGAAGGTAAAGTGGGGTGTGTCTTCCCGATGGTTGTCGTCTCTACTGCTCGAAGCGGAAAGCTGACTTATGAGTCATAAGTTATGACCATCGGGAAGAGGCCCTACTCATCATAAGCCAACTATATTTTTCAAATTTCAAAGCTACGAATAATTTTTCAATAATAACATATTTATGATTTATTTTAGTGGAATGGTTCACGCCATTTTCTGTCAATCTATTTATACATGCTTACCTTAATATGAATCCTATCTCTTGTGATTGCTACAATGTTGGGAGTTTTGCTCTTGCCGATGATCGACATGGCATGTTGGAGGATACTGGAATGGATTGTGATTTAGAACGGATGAAAAATCTAGAATGTACGGCGGAAGATACTGAACGAGATCGAATTCAAGCTCCGGCAATCGATCCGATTTTAATTCAAGAACTACTTGGACATCGTGCCCAATCAAAACATGATCCTGACATTGTGAACTTTGACAGAATTCTAGCAGATGATATGGATAATAAGGACGAACTTATTGATCAACTTTTAATGCAGCATCTAGGTTTAACAGACAAAAAATCTGGTCCTGGAGAATCAAGAGATTTTTATGAAGATTTGCAGTATGATAATATTTTACCCGAACATCCCGTCAAAAATACTCATGATGATATTCTAACAGATGTATCAAGTTTTGACGATTCGTAAGTACTATGTATTCAAAGTCTTTGGTTCATATAAATCGCTATAGACTCAATTGTTAGATGCATGTAAAACATAACGGATTAATGATAATATTCAGTGAGCAAAGCAATACGACTTGGGTCATTACAGTGTTCATAGCTTTTGCTCTATTCTTATTAATCGCAACTTTCAAACAGTGGCGTCGTGCACTTTTACGATTGCTATTGCGTTGCGGCGATAATTCAAATCTGATTCAAATATTGCCTGGCCGAAGTAACAACCAATATCAACGACTAGCTCAACATGGGTCATACTCACGACGCGAAACGCTTATATAATCAACAAACTACTTCAACTTTACTTATTGCCTATAAACCTAAATATATATGTATCAATAGTGAAAATAAAATTGACCTCCGAAATTTATTCAGAACTCTAAAGTCTACAGCTAAATCTTCGTCACGTATTTAAAATCATTTAAAGAAAATCAGTCTAAAATATTACGATTATAGGGGTCACACATTAGTGCGGAACGCCTGCTTTGGAACTTACACACATTGGAGTGGAACACTTTCATATGATTTTGCATGTGAATTGTACGACTCTAATGTGTGAAAGTTTTAGACCTGGTGATTCTGATGTGTGAAAGTTTAAGACTGGGTGTTCCACTCTTATGTGTGACCCCCCTATATCTTAAATATAAAACGTTTGAATAATACCTGAGAAGCAGCCATTCTATTCAGCTTGCCCGAGCCATTTTCCGATTCGCTATCTTTGATAATTTCAAGTCGTTCGTTTTCACTATCAGTTGTACTTGTAGTTACCATCGAACTGTATTTTGTTTTTTTTTCTCAGAGCCTCTCAGGAGAATTAAGTTTTAATCAAATCATAAATTTTGTGACATGAAAACATTATCCCTCGAGTTTGACAAATTGATGGGTGTTATTGGAGATATGGAGCAAGCAGCGTTTGATTCTAGAATGGCTGCTGGTGGCTCGATTGGCCAGTCGCGTATTGGTGGTGTGGATTTTTCAGAATCAGCATTTATATATAGACCAGCATTGATTCCAGGAAATAACTGACTCCATTTTTCAAAAAATTTGACTTTTTCGTTTACGCTTAACAAAATGGTCAGTTTATGCTCTTCAATCAGCTTTAGTGATATAAATATCATATCATATAATATGATAACAATTTGATGGTGAAACCATTTCGTGTTAAAGGATGTTGGTAACAGACACCATGGTTAAAATATTGATGATGTTGGTGACCCAAATTTCGAAATTTGTCACAAATGATAGCTGACATAATTAAAATTGAGAATCCTCCAACTTCCTCGGACAAAAAAGACTGAAATGACGGATTCTGCATAGTCGGCTTGCCTAGAAACACTCTTCAGATGTTGAATTTAGTGCCGAAAATCATATGGTTACTGAATCTAAGTGCCAAAATGCATATTTGGTGCCGAAATTCATTTTTGGTACCGAAAATGGCTGTGAGCCGAAGTTCGTTTTAGACTTGGCGCCGAAGTAACTCGCTCCATAAAAATCTACCAAATCAATTACTGTATTATGTATAAATTGGCTTAACTGTGCCAATGTTCGTAATCAATGAAGTAAAGAATACTTGAATAGATTGATTATTGACGCCCATTGAATTAACCTTGAATAGTTTTGCTAGGGCTTTGCTAATTTGAACCAAGCTGTTTTCAAAATCAAATAACTCATTCTCAAAAATGTCTTATAAACGATATTTCATGGACTTTTTTGTAATCTCATTAGCATATGCTATTTTTTTTATTGGGAGGTAACCTCGGACAATAAGGTTATGATGGAAAAACTGGTATCTGATGTGAGCAAAGTGAAATTCAATGATAAGAATGTACCTGAGTTCACTTGGGGATCTGTTCTGGTTTCGTAAACGTTCCATTTCTTTCTTCTTTTCACTTTCCAATTTCTGACATTAGTTTTCCATATTTAATCAAATAATAATTCCGAATTTAACCAAATTTTAACAGTCAAACTAGCGTAATGGCTCATTTTCGAAAGTTTAAAAAGAAATAACTCCAGTTTCCGTGCATATCACGATAAAAATTTTCGCCGGATTTCAGGCTGTTTTTTCAAAATTCAATATTTTATGCCTTGAAATTGGATTTTTGAGCTTTTTGGCAAAAAATTGCCAGCTCGTAGAATGACTGTTGAAAATTGAAGTAAGGCATATCTTTCTCTACATATCTCATCATTGAATATGGAATCCAACCTTGAAATAAGTAAAAACAAGATCATCATCAGTTTGAGATGCTATCGAACAGTATCGTACTACACGGTAAGCTGGATTTGATATCTGGTTTTCCGGTTTTCCTTAAACGTTTTTTTATCGTTTTGTTGCAGCCCTTTCGGTGCCACTTCCGGAGCCCTTCCGGAACCATCATCCTTGGTTATGTCAAGGTCCATCATGTCAAGGTCCATCATGGACCGTCCATGCCTGTGACCATGTCTTAGTTCTCGTTCCAGAACGTTCTTAGATAGTTTGTTCCGAGTTAAAGGAGTCTGAATCTTATACTGCCAATGATGCGTTATATTTCTATCTTGTTTACAGTGTTCTATCTCGAGAGACTGAAACTCGATTTTAGCTTTCATATCACGTTTTCATTTTCTATCCGAATGAATAATTGGCGGTCAAAGGTTGTCGACCAAAATTGTCTGATTTATCTAATGCTCAATTAATAATTCAAAATGGATAGACTTACGGCTATTCATTTTTTTCTCTTGGTGCATTACCCGTCCGCGAAATGAGGGTGAAATGATAAAATGAACTCATCTCCGTTATTGATTGTAGAGCCATCATGGTCAGAAGAGGGAAAAAAGGGATGAAGAAGAGACAAGAGACTCATACTCGATTTTATTAAAGAAATTTTAATATCATATAAATTATATGATATAATATCGATCATATTATATGATTTGGTTATCATTTCTCATAAATTTATTTTACTAGCCAAATAAATTATAACCTTCTTCGGACCATTATATGATATAATATTTTTTGCCCATATTAGTTTTGAATTATTTGTCGATAAATTATGTAAGAAAATATATTACTAAAGGATGGAACGTATTTACGAGCCTGGTTAGCTCAGTCGGTAGAGCGTTGGACTTTTAATCCAACGGTCGTGGGTTCGAGCCCCACATTAGGCTCCATTTTTTTCTTTCGAATAAAAAATCGTGCACTTGTAATCCGGATTTCTATTATCGACACTAAATCTTGGATTGTCTGATTTAAAACCGAAATGCATTCATATCAACGTCAACTTACTCGTCAGTTTGTATCGACTGACAATATTTTCAAGGTCGCATTTCTAAACTTTACCGGTAGACTATAAATTATAGACTCCATAATAAGAATTTGGCCCTTATTTTTTGCTATAATAAAGTTGAGAAATTTTATCACATTATAAAGTGAGGTGCATCCCGATGATCATTTGTCCGGATTTCCGATCTTTAGGAAGGCGCACCTCACTTTATGATTAATATTACTTACTGGGCTGCTGTACTTGGTAACGCTGTTTGGCAATTTTTGTCATTTCTGACTTTTGATAGCAAAACGTTCTTATTTAAACTGAGAGAACAATAGGAGGAGTCCATGAATCTTCAACCGAGAACCCGTTGGTTCAATGAACACAATAAAGGTCAAAATATTATTCTATTATCATATCAAACCATAGTCATAACTCGATTCACCGTATTCTGGTCGATTTTTAATTTCATAAAAACCCTTGAAGGAAAATGGTAGTATCAAAATCGTATACCTGTGGCCAAAGAAGATACCATTTGAAGTTTCGATATTTATCTGCTCACTACAACCACTAGCGGACATGGTGTCAGCTGATATTAAAATCGGCATAAACTTTTTTAGTGAACCACTGTATCGGTTGATTTGAGCATAGATGAAATTAAATCTTGAATGCATTTATCTGCTGAAAACCTGCGACAAGCTTTCAATTGATGAGAATTTTTTTTGTTATGACCAAAATAGAAAATTTGCACCCATGAGAAGCGAATCGATATTAAATTAAATTTATTGGCTGAATATATTAATTGTACAACTTAAACAGTGTAATTACATGGATTTGTACAATTCCCAAGAAATGTTTTCTACTATTACGTCATAGTTTTTATCACGTAATACTACGGCTACACAAAAACACTAAATTGAAACTATTAGAACAAAAGCGGCAAAAAAAAACAAAAAGCAGTGGCAAAGTATTTGGAAGGAAATGAAGTTGCGTCGCAGATATAGGCCATTTAATTTGTGTCATGCTATTGACGTCATTATTTATGACTCATTTTGTCACCAAGTGCGTCAATCATATCTGCCAATGATCCTGTTAAATCTCCGCCTACAACTGAAGATTGGCTTCCGGTCATTTGGTTCAAATTAATTGTTCGAATTTCACTCGACTGTTTCAGTTCATCTAGTTGACCTGGCTTTCGGAGAGCAGAAACCAAATGGTTCATACCATCAATAACTGGATCAGATCTTAAATTATCAAATTATTATATTAAATTCAATATGATGATAATCAAATATTAATTTATATAATATCAATTATTTACTCACCGGTTATCAGTTTTTTGTTGTTGAAGTTGATCAACTTGTTGCTGGAGCTTTTGTTGCGACTGTTCAAATCTCATCAGTTCGCTTGACAAGGCATTGATCAGCTGCTCTTGCTCCTCAACTTTTGATGTCAATTTCATTCGTGTTGCTGATTCTTGCATTAATCGATTTTCACACTAAATGATAAGTTATAATTTGCTTTATCTTGTCTAAATAAATATATAAAATAGTGTATTAGAAGACTTACATCAGTGACATATTTGACAGTACGAGTCAAAATTCCAAGCAGACGGCCTGTGAAGGATGACAGTTTGACCTCTTCCATAGGACCGGTCACTTTGTCCAAAGCAGACTCAACTTGAGATAATATTTGACCGGCTTCGCCATGAGAAATATCTCGAGAAATCTTTTGAGAAAACTCACTTCGAGAATCGGATGCATTAATAGGCTCTTCCGAATTATTTTCCTGAAATTGTTTGGTTAAATTAAATTCAATATAGTCTATTTTATATAGAAAAGGGCTAGAAACCAACCTTATTTTCATTGGATGAAAGAGAATTTGGTGTATGGCAATTTCGCTCTTCGTGACCATCAATAGATGAGATATCAGATGGAGGGGATGTGATTTCAACTTGTCCCTTTAGCCTAACAGTACCCTCAAGGCCAGCTTCTCCTCCAGCTTTTGCCATTTCAATTTTATTATCAGCTGCTTGAAGAATTGCTTCAGTTGACTCTCCAACATTTGATTGATCGTAAAGTGCCGCACGCAAGGCCTTTGGAAATAAATTAATAAACACTGTGTTCCAGCGAGGGGTAAACTAGTGGTGAACGATAGTAATATATCAGACCCTAGTAGTACCAATGCAGCGCGTGTCTTTAATGCGAAAACATGTTATCGTAATTGAATATTAAAATAATAAATAAGCGTGTGTGGTGTTTGAAATTTGTAAAATTTGTAAATTTTTGAGATTAATATGATTATATAACAAGATTGTACCACTGCAGAATCAGTGGGAATTAAATTCACTCTTTACAAATTTGATTTTCAGACTTCAATCGATCTGATTTCTGGTGAATTAAGGGTGGTGGTGAAGCTGGTGACCTACAGTTTCAATGTCACAATATAATGACACAAAATTGTCACATGATAATTACCTGTAACCGTTTAAGTTCAGTTTCAATTTCGCCCTCGGTCAATGGACGTGTTCTATCACGTGAGAGTAATTCCCGCCGAGCAGTTTCTGCATTTTTAGATTTCATCATTTCGCGGCGACGCGCCTGTTCGGCTTTTGAAGTGCGAAATCGACCCAAATCAGATTTAGTATCCTAACCGAATTTAGTTAATTTTGTTCAACTAATCGTTCAAATGGAGTCTCGAAGTTAACCCGACCAATTTATAAAAGTTTTAAGACGAATTTGCATGCTTGCCCTGCTCATAGGTTAAAATAACTTGCATTCTTACCTTATTTTTATTCTCTTGTGGGCTTGAAGTGGTCATATCTTGTCTGTCATTCTGTTTTCGTGGAATTTTAGCTTCGGAGTGGGTTGAGCTCAAGGTTGAATCAGTGGCTGTTCTTTTACGTGAAACAGATTTAATATTGAGAGCTTCAGAGTTTGCTTTATTGAACGACTGGATCAAATGATTTCGCATCATGTAAAATGGATGGTTGTCACCAAGCATCTGAAAATACAGGTATATTAGTATGACTATCAAAGATAAAAATCTAGACTTTTCATGAAACAAAATCTTGTATGTAAGACGACCGATCGAAATTTTACCTGAAATTGTAGATTCTTTTTGGCATCATCGTTAGCTGATGAATTGGCAGATGAATTTCCAGAGTCTTCATCAGAGTTTGAAATTTCTTCAATTTTAGCGACACCAACTTCACCAAAACTTGACTTTGTAACGTTTAATTCTTCTTCAACTTCATTTGCTGATTTGTTAATTAAATCCAACTGTGGTTGAAACAATTAAATCCAACTGTGGTTGAAACATTGGTTTCACCAATGGAACCGAGTTTGGCAAAAATGATTGATCAGTCGATGGATGAGATGTCGGATGCCATGCTGGAAGAGACATTTGACTTACTGATGTTGGAACTTCATGATTAACAGAAGTATCTTTAAAAATTCAATTTAAAATAAGTTTGGTAAGAAAAATATTTTATTTTCTTACCATGACCTGATAGACGTTTGAGACGTTCTTTTTCAATAGGCAAGTTTTCATTTCCATCCTAAACCCAAAAATAAAAATATATTCGCAAATATCCCATTAACGAGAGGAACAGTTGAGTAAAAAAATCTTTACCTGAAGCATTTTGATAAGTTTATCTCTGAATCCACGTGCTGTACTTTCTGGAAGACCAAACTGCTTACTGGCTCTTCCTGTTCCATATTCTGAAATACAAAGTCTTATATCTTGTTTCAGAGTAAAGGATTCCAATAATAACTAACTTACCGATAGAAAAAACACCAATTTCGATTCGTTGTTGAGGAGTATATGATGCGTAATTACCCCTTCGTTTTTTACCATTTGGTGTATCACCTTCCGAAAGTTCACGCTTTGATTTTTCTTTTGAAAGAGAGGACGAGCTATAATTTGCCATAGCATGCTCATTTCTCAACTATAACAAAAATATTTATATCATATACATTTTCAACCGAATGACTTACCTTAAGCTGGGCAACTTGTTGGGCTGCCAAATGTTGCTGTGCTGCATGTTTAATGAAATCTGGAATTTGAAATGGTAGTGCTGGTTGTGGTTGTTCTCTGTGTGCATGTTGAGCAAACCATGGAAGTCCACTGGCATTTAATCCGGTATTACCTAACCAACCAGGGACACCAGCAGCACCTAATGCTCTGTTTGTTGTCCCGGATGCTAATGCTGACTGTTGACCAGCTTGCAATAAACTGTGATGTAGACTTTACATGGTTCGATATAAGCACAGGCTTAATTATTAATGTACTAAAGAATACTTCCGGTATTCCTATAATTTATATCCCAAGTATGAGTTTAAGCTTGAAAACATCAAACCATTCCTAAAATCGTTCATCTCTTTTCTTTTTGTGTTTACAAAATCAAAAAATTTAAAAATCAAGAAATTTTAAAATCGAACTGCAATCAAATCTGATTCTGGCTCAAGTTGGATCGAATCTTATGTTTTATGGTTATTGGAACTGTGGCGACCGAGAGACAGATCACTCAACTTCGGCCGCTTCAATCAGGGGTGGCGCCAATTCACCCCCCAAAAGGGTTGAAAAACGAAAAATTAAATCTTTAGCGCCACTAACCAAATTAACCCCGAACTAGTGTATTCTGTAGTGTATTAGCGTACAGTAATTATAAAAAAGAAATTAATTTTGTTTTAATTTTAGGATTAATTACGGAACGGGTGGGAATTAATTTGTTCATCGCGCCAATCTTTTTTGTGTAAATTAAATCGATTAAACTTGGGACAAAAATCGTCTTATTATCAGTCGCATGGTATCTGGTGGTTAAGACTACTTTTTTTAAGTTTTCAAACTTGAGCTTGAACCATCTTTTTCCGATGGGGATTTAGAAACTTTAAAATTTTCGAAATGCGGTATGGATTTATGACAAATTCCAGCCTGGAAAAAAATGTAATTTCGTGAAAATACCAAATCTGGATCACCCACGGAAGAAAGGATCTCGTTTCAAACGACATTTTTTATGAAAAATCTGGCTTTTAACAGCCAAAACCTGCCAACGAAAAAATTAGTACCGACTGGAATGCGATTTCCAAGAAGTGGAAATCATCTCAAATAAGCAAGTGATGAACGTTAAAA
>SCLD01089994.1:0-13386 GCA_004367895.1 Oikopleura longicauda | reverse complement strand
CATTCTGACTCTGTCCAAATGATCCGACAAAAATAGTAAGAAAAGAGCGCTCACGCCCACGCTCGCTTGGACAGGGCCACTATGGACCCCACGTTATACCTCGTGGTTATTTTTTCAGAGGAGCGAATCCAAAGGCTATCCAAATATCGCAGAATTTTCACAGTATTGTCGTTTTATGGAAGTACGTTAGAATCAATGATTGCCCTATGATGATATCATCGACATCATTAAGATATGAATGTATTTCAATGAACTATGTACAGAAAGCTGAGAATTTAGTTTAAATCGAACTTTGACAGTGCCGATTTAGTGAATGATGAAGAAGCCTCTTCGTTTTTAGGTGTCCCGAATCGAACTCGAGTTTTACCTAATGGCTTCTTATCTGGAGTGTTGTTTGCAGTATGAGCCAGTTCAACAAGTCTGGTCTTGACATTTTTCAAATCGTCTCGACTATAACCAGAATAGAATTTCAATGTTTTGTCCCAATCCAAATTCGAATTGATTTTCATTGAAACATCTAATGCAGCTGCGGCAATTATTGATGTCGGTATGCCCAGTAGGTTTTGATCTTAAATCGAATTTACTTAAGAAGGTTCATTTTTGAGCCTTACTTAGTTCCTATATAGTTTACATGTAATTTTCTAATATATCCAACGGAATAAAATATCATATACTGCTCACAAAGAGGAGAACGACTCTCTGAACCATCCAAATCGCTCTTCTTGACGGTTGCAAATCGTCGCAAAAATTGGATTGCATAAGGTTGCGACAAGTCGAAATCAAGTGTTGCAAACATGTCCATTTCACAACGCAATATATCATCCGTGTCATAGGCACCATCACAGAGATCAGCAAAATCATCAACGGATGGTCTTAACATATTTTATGTGAGGGTTTGAGAGAAACTCAGCTTCGTGGAGTATTTTACTTACGGATATATTTCTTCGTATTTTGCAGCAATGAAAAGCGCTGTTACTCCAACTTTCTGAATATCCTGTTTTGGAACCGGTGTTTCGCATCGATCAAAGAAACGGTCCAAAAGTCCAACTGCCAAATAGAATGTTTCATTGATCACTGAAAAAACATATTTATTATTGACTCAATAGTTCTCTTTAGAAATTACCATTCAGTTTTTGAGATATTTCACGAAGCCAGTCTACCAAAATGACTCTCCATTTAGGCAAAATACCAGCATTTTCCAAAGCATCAGTTCCTTTTGTTATGTTTGACCTCAAGGTAACGCAAATAAGAGAAATTGTGTCTTGCATATTGGCCACATTCTTCTGCTTTATTATCGGCATCAATGTCTGGTATTCCGGCGGGAATCTTAGCAGTTAAATCATTCGCACCTAGCTCAGGTCTTCCTTCCTAAAATATATAATTTTATTTTATCCTTTATCAAGCGTCTTGATTCAAGCCTTGTTGTGGACCAATTTAGTACAGTGAGGTGCTTGTTCCCAATGGCCGTCGTCTCACATTCAAAATTCGGACCAAATGACCATGGGGAAGATCACCAAATGTTACCTTTGAAAGTAAGTTAGCTTGGTTGGCGAAGGTAAGCTTGTTCGCCAATTCTTTTTTTCTCTGGCACTTGGCCTTGGGTATCTCGAGTCGTTCTAGCTCTCGTGTTCATTTCCAGCGTTTTTGGCAGTGGTTAATTTCACAAATCTCGATCTGGGTGAAATTGAATCCAACCTTGCCATTCAGTTTATTATAAAGGCCAGAACTCAATGCCTGGGGATAGAGACCGTTAAAAATTGACCAATCTATCGACTCAAAAATAATGTCTCGATATTATATTTTGAGTATGAAATTGAGGTCAGTCAATTTATTGAAGTGGCAATTCGAGCAATCATATTACGCGGTTATAACTTGATAACATAACCGAAATATTTTCCATGAACCCGATCCAGTGGGTCATTTTAATTGGTGACCTTTGAAACGACTGCTCAATAATCGGTGATAAGTTACTGATAAAACAAGGCAGTAGAACAGTTCGGTTATGATCTCAGAAAACTTTTGAGTAGCGAATTACGATTCTTATAGCAATACCACGAATTGTGGTCCACAATGACAGATATCATATGTTAAACATGCAATTTGCGCAGACGAATTGGTACAAATATTCCATTTTCCAACGAATAAAAAATTCTAGAACAATTGTAAAAAGTAAAAGTTTTCGAATGGACGATCAGTTTTAATTTTTTCAATAAGCGGAGTCAACGATATAAAAGTAACATGGTTCATTTTCAAACTCAAACTCACAGTCTCGCCTACCTTTGCTTCTTAAAAGGTGTCCTTGGTATCCTTCGACTTTTCCCACGATCATATACCAGATTTATCATCTCAAGGTAAGTTTTTTAAACGAAAATTTTTTTTAATCCATCAATTCAAAATTTTAAAATTATTTTTCAATACAAAAATTTGTATTCAGCGCAAAAGCATTATTAAATGTATTTCCTATGCTTGCGGCAGGATTATTCTCGCTGGGTGTTATCTTCATTCAAGAATATATTAACAAATCCAATCTTATGAAGGAGAGGGAGCAAGGTAAACATATTTTCATGAAATTTAGACATAACATATCTAACGGAATAAAATATCATATCCTGCGCACAAAGAGGAGAACGACTCTCTGAATAAGCAATAAAGAGAACGCCATTTCAGAGAATATGACATTTTATTCCGTTACAGATGATAAATTATTCTATTTTAGTTGCTACAAAGCAAGAAGCAGAGTTGTCACGGCTCGAGGAAAAGATAGAAGCTGAAAAAGATGCCAGAATCAGACTCCGCGAATCATCTGATGTCGTCGTTGAATGTATCAAAGCATTACAAAGAAAACTACAAAATGAGACACAATTGAGAGAAAGCTTCGTTCAAAACTCACAAACTGAGAAAACCGCCCAAAATAAAAAGATTGACGGGTATGTTTTTGTAACTCATAACCACCAAAAAACGAATTCCAACTCTAAATAATATCATATCTTTTTAGGCTTATTTCAAGACTGAATATGCTTAGGACAGACTTGCGCAGAGGAATAACCGGTATGAACGCTGCTCTGAATCCTAAAACTGAAAAAGCTGTTGAATCTGCAGCGGCTGGCGATGCTTGATCAAATATTTTGCGCTGAAATGACATCATATTGTATTTAATAAACCCTGTATCAAAATAATAATTGTTTCATTAACCAAAAAGTTTCAGTTTTTTACTTTTCTGTGAATTTCACTCATCATGTCGGTTTTCGAACTTTTTATTTCTTCTGCTTTTAGTTGAGATGCAAATATTGATACGCTTGTCTACCATTGGTAGGCGAACACCCTTTAATATTTGCATCACTCCCTGTGGTAACGGATGTACGTCGACGCCATGGACGTGTGACATAAATGCTTAACCAGTCATTAATATATTAGTATATTTTTTTAATTTTATTAGTTATTATTTTTACATCTTTTCATTATCCTATTAATTTTTCTTACCTCCCAGCAAGGACACCTGGATTACTATTTCTACGCGGACGATTGACATTGAATATATCTTCTGCTTCGATCCGGGTGGTAACATAGTCTACATGTTTGTCTGGATTTGATGTCAAAGAAGAATTGACGCGTTCTGGTTGATAAAAAGTCGATGGACTACTTTGTCGTCTGGTAGTTGGTTTAACATTTTGTAATTTTTGTTAAGGATAGTTGACCGAATCAACAAATCAATATCTAACCAAGACTAAAATTAGCTGCAACAGGTCTTGGCCTAGCGTAGGTCACAACTGAGTTAATAGGGGTCAACTTGTCGGATTCATTGGTATCGAGCTCTTCAGCAGTTTGAAGCAATACTGAACTCCGTTTCCCTGTAAAACTTGAACCCGCTCGTCTTCTCACTATAATATAAGAAATTTAAAATATGTTTAAAATATTATATGGCCCATATAAAAACCTGCTGAGTGAAGTAGCTGAACTGGTAATGGTTGTCCAGAACTATTTTCTTCGGGGGTAATATTTTTGTGTTGGTTTAAATTCCGGTTCGGGGATAATTTGGACTCGTTGGTATTTGTTTCCTGGAAAACATTATCGTCGTTGGCCTTTTCAATGAGTTCGAGATTTATTGGATCTTAAAGTTAAAGTAAGGAATCATGTCATTACTTAACTAATTATAACATTGAAAGTACTCAATATTGACATTTTTACTAATTTATCGATCAAATAAGCTTCTGAGAATTACCTTTTTTGTTTTTCCAGCTCGTGAGAGCGCTACTACCAAAACTCTCTAAAAATAATTATTGTAAATAAGGAACACAAAATGTAGCGAAAATGAATGTATAATCTTTCGTGCATAGAGTTTTATAGAGTAATCTATTGCGATTCAAAATTTTCGATTCAAAATTTGTTTGCACGTATTTTTTTGCAAACAAAATCTCATCGAGAACACCATTATGGTGTCACCATACGGTATCATGGACCATACCCATACTTGATGAATATCCCATGAATCAATCGAAATCTTTTCTCGGACAGTTGATGGCCTCAAGCTGAGGCTCTACATTGAGTTAGTGTTCATGTCTTACCAGCAGTTAGTTTGATTGGCAAAGATCTTCTATACGGAGATTGCTTTTCCATTTTTTTAGTTTTTCTCAGTTGTACATATTGAACTGAAATTGTTGAGGCTCTAAACTGTTACGAGTCCATAATTAGAAGCTCCGAATCGTATTAATTATAAACGTTAATTTTACCTTTTTAGTGGTTTTCAACTCTTTGACGATCGATTCATAGCTGATAAGTGTCTGCTGAGTTGCTCTAGCCGCATTTGTACTAATAAAAACCATTCCCAGATTCAATAAAATCAAAATGCCAAAGTCCTAAAATATCTCTAAAAGTACTAAATTCTAGTAAAAGTACAAAACGAACTCAATCAGTCTCTCACAGTACTAGAAACTCACCTGATAACTCTGTTTGATAACTCTTTTAGGTGGGCTCCATTGTTTTATCCGCTCCTCGCAGATTATAATATCTCAAAAGTACATTTAAGCTTTAGATTATCTCAGTCTCAAGAATCAGCCAGAATTTCACGGCCAGAATTTCACGAGTTATCAGTAAAAGTTCTGAAAGATGACTCTAAAATGGCGAACACCACCAACGTCTTTAGCATCACAAATAAATTCTTCAGTCACAGTCAAAATCTGTACCCAAAAACGACGCCAGGATAAAACTCACTGCTGTCTAACGATCGTCACGTTTCGGATTCTCACTGTAAAGTACTCAATTATATACCATTATGATTAATGCACAATTCATAAATAGACAAAAGATAGATTTAACGATTTGGTTTGACGATTTTTTAAAGATTGAGATACAGAATTTTTCACACGCTTTTAGTTCTTCATCGTTGAAACGCATTGAATTTCTTTTCTACATCTCTTGGAGTTTTCTCAACTCTTCCATCAATTCTTTAGCTGCACGTTCCTCGGCTTCTTCCCGTCCTCTTTGAGCTGATGCATAATTAGAAGCTTGTTCGTGATCGGCTAATTCGTTGATTACACCCATTTCCTCATCCGTCAGTTCTTCAGATCCTGGAAGTGTTTTTGACAAACGAACTTCTTGTGCTTGAATGATGTCTCGAACAAGTTGAATTTGACGTGGGTAATCCATTTCATCGAACCGTTCAATTTGTGATTTGAAATCCTCGTCACTTGCTTTGAATTTGCCTTCTTTCAGACCTGAAAATTACATTTTAATTCAAAAAATATACTAAAGGCTTAAACTTACGGTAAAACAATTGATTTTCGTGATGAAGAGTATTTTTACGTTTGTGCAGAATTCGAGTCGCTTTAGCTACAGGCCCACTAACTTTTTCAATCTAAAAATAACATTGAATGAGAGACTATTTTGTGTGCTCGATAGGTGGCGCCAGCGTCGTATTGGCGCTTTATGCTTACCAATTCGTCTATTAAAACTTCAGTTTCTTTGATATATTCCTGACATTCTCCATGAAATTCCTTTAACCAAACTTCGAAATCGGGGAATGCCGCTCCATATGCTTCGAGCTTATCATGTAATGATTCTCTTGCTTTTTGAACTTCAATCAGTTCCTTGCTGGTTTCTTCTCCCATACGCCCTGTACAAACTGGCTGATATTGACTGACCAATCGGTTATATTTGTCATATTTTGTTCTCACTTCCAAATTTATTTTCTTTTTCAACTCTTGATATTTAGGCCAGAGATATTCGACTTCATGATATTCCAGAATATGTTTGATTTCTTCCATATACTTCTCGGCTGCGATTGAACCGCTAACAGAATCTTGTGATTTTCGTTTCATTGCAATCAAAAACGGTCTCATGCCTATTCAAGAGTTCAACTTTGCTATGACCAGTGGTCATTGACCACTGCTTTGATACATGAGCTATTTACCCAAAAATGGTTCCCGATAACTATACAAGGTGAATGATAGTGGTGTATCAGTTCAGTTACATTATCAATCAAGTTTAAACTCATTCCTTTCAGATCTGCTCTAAGTGTACTGATTCTTTCCCTCATTGTGGACAAATCTGGAACATTACCGCTTTTCATATCGGAGACAAGATTCAAACTATACTCGATCAATGTTAAATCATCCTTGACACCTTGAGCAGTTTTATTCAGGCCTTGATATTCTGTTTTTAGCATATCAAAATCGTATTTTTCTGGAAGTTCAAGAATCATTTTGGTATTTTCTTCGATAAACTTAACCCCATGGTCAAACAGTTTTTTTGATTCGACTTGTTGATAAGCATAAATCTGTGTTTCAATTTGTTTTCGCTTTTGGTGGTTTTTCATTGATATAAACCGTATTGTAATAAAATGTCATTTTAAATGTTATAACGTAACATTAATGTTTTAATGAAATTATGACGCTACCCTTGACTTTAAAGTGGTGAAAACCTTCAACCTGATGTTTTATTTTACGTTCAATCGTATGGTATTTTGTTTTCAAATCAATGATGGCATTCTTTGCAATGTTAATCAAGCTATGATCGGTCTCTTCAGTACCATTGGCATACACTATTTTATATTTTTGCTTTTTGATGAATTCAGTTAATAGATAAAAGAAATGATTTATAGACGACGTGAAAGATGTTACCTTCTCAGTATAATTCAAACCATGACGTTCATTTCATTAAAACAGGACCTGTACAGGAAGTGTCTAGTATATGAAACGTCACGATTGGGAATTGAATAAGTATACAAAAGTATCATATAAAAATTTCATCGATGCCTTTGAACATCGACTTCAGCTGAGGTGTACTGAAAGCCGTTTTAATACGTTTTAATTATTGTCTATGACTTTAATGTGTCAAGTCAGTGAATTGAATTCATTCCTTAATATCAGCCGGTTTAAATGTATCATTTTTCAAGCTTCCTTCAAAATCAAAAATTGGTTCCCCAGATTTATATCGTTTCAACATCAGTTCCATCTCGACCATTTTTTTCTCTGCATGTTCTTGTCCGGTTTGGACTCGTTTGATGAGGGCTTCAGTCTGAGTACCAGTTACGTTTGCAACCAGCTCATCTGTCCAAGTTTTTGATTGGTCGTACATCGCTTTTGCGTTTTGAATTGTATCAGGTCCCCAAGCACTAAATTATTTGTGAGAAATATGTTGAGACTGTGATAGTCTTACTATCTGAAGGCGGCGATTTCATGTTGATGATACTTACTGATAGAGAATATTTGTATTTTGCTCAAGCTCACTGATTGCACCATCAAGTTCGCTCAATACATTTGCAAAATGATGTTTTAGAAGGGCGCACGCAAATACATTCAATCCAACAAGTAAAATAAAAACTCCGACAGACGAGTTTTCTTTCACGTGAAGCATTTTTGGTTCTTCTTTGGTTACTTTTTTTTCATCCTTCTTTTTCTCTATAGGGGGGTCAGATTTGATTTCATCTCCTTTGTCAGCCTTCTTTTCACTCTTGTCTTTGGCCATTTTCTAAGACGAAAGATCTATCAAAGTAAACTGTTCAAAAATTTGAAATTAACGCCGCGCCGATTTTTTATGCACTGAAAACATCCGCGGTGGCGAGTCAAGGATGCTGAGTTATTGTTTAGAATCAAACTTTTAGGATAAGTGTCATTCAAAAGTGCGGTGCGTCTTCCGATGGTCATCAGCTGTTTTCTGTCCTATGCGGAATTTCGACCAAATGACCATCGGGAAGAGGCCTCCTCTTTAGATTTATATAATATGGTAATTCACCATAAAACTCTTCGTCTAGATGTACATTTTGAAGATAAATTTGCCGTTTTTATTTAAAATTTATAGAAATTGTTGAATATCCAATTAAATCGATCATCAATCTGCTTTCATTATAAACTTATTTATGTATTTACATGAATTTTATATTACAAGAAGACTCACTCACCAATAAAAATGAACTTCGGCTCAAAATTCTTGGTCGGAACAGTTCCAAGTTGATATCGATTCGTGCAAAACTACAGTCAGTGTGGGCTATTGTCATAGGCTCAATAAATCATAATTCTTAACTGACCCTGAAGAATAGCCAGAGACTGTATCTGTCAACAGATTTGATATCTGGGCCGAAATAACCGATACAAATATTTTTCCACATGAAACCATCTCAACTTGGATCAACCACTTCCCAAAAATAAACGAGTTCAGATATTTTTTTAGATTTTTAATCAATTTTTTATTCAGTGACAAAGCTGTTTATACTGTAGATCTCGTTAAGATCGGTCATACTGTTTTAACATTTGGCGATCAATGTATGCTTTACCAAGTCCACGACAGGTATCAAACACAATGTCAGGAAGCTGTTGATCAATTATTTTCGTTTCTGCAGGCAGTTGTAAGACAGACAGACAGTCACAGGCTTCCGCTGAAATATAAACTCGGTTTTATTTAAAGTGGGGTTCGTCTTTCTGATAGTCATTTGGCCCGAAATCCGCACAGGGAAGTATAGAGACGATAACCACCAGGACGGTGCACCCCACTTTAGTTGCAAGAAATTTTGGATGTCTTAATTTTAGAATCCCTAAAGTTACCAAACTTACCCCAATATTTGTTCTGCTGAAATATACAATTGAAAATTTGATTTTGAATGTAGAAAAATGGAACACCAAATGAGAAAGCATCAGCATAAACAATAAGAATGATAAATATAAAAGAATATGGGATTATAACATTGACCATGCCGCCCCAATAGGATATTCGACTCAGAGCCTTAATTCAATGGATTAATTTGATTGGTCCATAAAGAGGAGGACTTGAATTTTGATGGCGCCCTGGAGAATTTCAAAGCTCGCTATAAAACTCATCATAACGCCCATCACGGGAATTAATATCATGACTTGCTCACATAAGAGACAAAGAGGAGGACAACTCTCCGAATATACAATATAGAGGGCACTATTCAAATAATCATGTTATTAATTTCTCGTTACGGGCGATACATTTTTTTTATTTTTCAGGGTTATTCTCAAAATGCTATGTGAAATTAAGTTTTTGTCACGTTGTGAGTTTTATAAAACCGCAAGTGATTGTATGGGCTAAAAAATCAAAAGATCAACTTAGTTTACCTTGGCGCGCGGGAAAC
Source organism: Oikopleura longicauda (assembly GCA_004367895.1). Lineage (NCBI taxonomy): Eukaryota > Metazoa > Chordata > Appendicularia > Copelata > Oikopleuridae > Oikopleura > Oikopleura longicauda. The sequence continues at coordinate 3,800 of SCLD01089994.1, read as the reverse complement.
GAGCCTTGGCACCGTTTAGATTGCCGAGTAAGATTTGCCTCTCTATTTCTTTAAATGGTTAAAACTGATTTTGATTTTAATCAAATCTTGGTTTGGCGATGATTTCAGCGAATCGGACAAGTTTCAAGGCCAAAAGTCAATGTTAAAGAAAAGAAATGTAATTTCAACCTTTTTTTTAAATGAGTTCAGAGTCTGAACCGTTCAAATTTACTCGAAAGATTTTTGTTTTAAACTTTGAACTTCTAAATAAAGTAAGTTCTTCAGTATTAAACTGACAATTTTGAATTGCATTGGACATATTCAAAGCCAATAGTAATGAATAATATCCAGGACCCTTAGCATCCGATAGTCGTCTCACTGTAGTACGATATACTTAAGTACTATTCACTTATTTACTTAGTACCTATTCAGTCACAACTACAGTAGATCAAGTACAAAATCTCTTCAAGATTCTTATTAGAACATCCTAAACTGGAGCAACTCAATTGTCGGGTATTTAACGAGCACATTCAACTCAAAAATTCGCGGTCAGAGAACAGATAATATTGAGATCCGCTATTTTTTCCGGTGATGTCGGTTTTATGTTCCTTGATTTCCATTAAGTCCTGTCCAGCCGTTTCGAGTCGGTCACTGCCCTCAGAAAGTTTATGCTGAGCATCGGCTTCTCAGTGACTCAAAGTTCAATCATTGCGAATTAAAACGGTACATTATGTTTCATTCTAAGCATTTTAGGACGTTTAACAGAGTTCTGATCAGGTCGATAAGGAATAAATGATCGGATCGAATCAATTTCAAAAATTACCCCGCCTGAAATATATGGTCTGACATTTTTGGTGTTAAGAGATCCTGTATGTTTGCTGTAGTTCGATTATGATATATAATATACCATATATTATATCGGGAGGATACACGTAACCCGTGACTTTCAAAAAGATGGCCTATTTAGAATTTTTAACCCTTTTCTTTTACATTCTCATTTGATACAAAGGCGATGACAGCAAAGACAGCTCCAGTGAGGGGATTTAAAAATAACGCAATCATGACACCAACTAAACTTCTTCTTTTGAGAAGGCCCACCAAAATAAATGAGGTTGGAGTACACTCGGTACAGGTTTCATGTTTATTAAGTTTTGATGGACCACCCTTACGCTAAGCAATAGTTTCTCAATTTGACATACGTGCGAATTATAGTGTTCCAAGTGTTTTGACGTGATGCTAAAGTGGGACGCACCTTACCGGTGGCCGTCGTCTCTATAACGCCCATAACGGGAATTAATATCACGACTTGCTCACAAATGAGAGAAAGAGGAGGACGACTCTCTCAATATACAATATAAAGGGCGCCATTCAAATAATCATGATATTAATTCCCGTTACGGGCGATACTTCCACACGAATTCGGAATGAATAAATAGTTTATTATTTCAGAAACTGTTTCCCATCAACTTGATCAGCAAGCAATCCAAGGTCACTTTGCTTTTTCAACTCTCTTTGATGCTTCAAATAACGACTTTGTTCAGTTTCGACAATATCGCGACGACCAAGAATATATTCACAACGCAATTGTGATTTTCGTGCTTAACAATCTTTGAGTTCTAATGTAAGATCTGTTTTGGCTCAAACGGTATGAGTCATACCCTTGGTTTTGATTTCACGAAGTCTACGCTGTCTTCGGCCTCGATCTGTATTTGAAATTGAACTTTCTTCGGCATTCATTTGATACTCGGTATTCTGATATTCTTAGCACTTGATAAAACAAAAAATTGATACATCTAGAAGCAAATCACGATAATCAGTCGAAGGCAAGTTCAAAATATCATCTTCATCCCGTCTCATTCTCGTTTGTTTTCCGCCACAAGGTGTCGTCCTCGTGATGAAACAGGAATTCACATTTATAGTGGTGCCTGAAATTACTCAAAAAGTTAAAAAGAGAAAACCTATAGCGAATAATTAGAAATCAGAATGTCTTTTAATGAATAATGAAATGGATAAAGTACTCAGTCAGCTTAGGTTTAATATTCAAAATTGGGTAAGTCTGTCAATTCGAGAATCTCGCACCAGGAATCCTGGTCCAGGATAAAGTAGAAATTTATCGCATTCGACCACGATATTAACGGATTTAGGGAAAGTTGGTCGCTTGATTCAAAACGACAAGAATTTATATCACAGTCAAAGAAGGAATGCCCAACGGAACCAGTTTTAACCAGTCATATAGAATGAATTACCGGAGGTCCGAAGTTGTACTAGTCTAGTACGGTTATGAGTTCGATATAAACATCTCACCATCTTATATTAGCCATATAATACAGTCGAATAGTCAGTCTGATAATGAGGTCCAACGTACCAGGCAAAAGCTATCAAATCAAGCTATTTAAATCGATGTTTACGAAATGTTGATTGACCATTGTTGACAGAATATTGACAAAATTCAAACTTTCTTCTACCGGGATAGTTTCGTTGACGGTCCTTCCATTCCTTGGAACTTGTTTTCTCAATTTTTAATGAGGCTTTTATACTGAACAATTGAACAAAATAACCAAATATAGAATGGACCATATAATATGGTCCATGTTTTGCTAATATATCTTGTATTTAATGGCTAAATCGCCTCCATCGTTTGAACGACTTAAACTTGAAGTCTGAAAAGAAGACTTTTTCATCAGTAAATAGAATCTTTTTCGTCGTGAACCCAAAGTCGAGATTTTGATACTAGAGTTCGAACAGAAAAGGCCGGTACGTTCTAGTCTCGATTTAAACTGAATTTATTAAACTTCAAAGTCAAAGATTTCGGATGGTACTGTCAATCTGGCCATTCCATGTATTATTATGTATTGTTTATCTTGAATCAAGTAAAGATTGAATTTGGTCTTTGTCTTCAGGTCAATCTTATTTATTCACCGCAATAAACACCCATACTAACAATGGGACAGCCACCAAAACCAATCTAACTCGTGAGTCGTGACAGTATCAGTTTATCGCATAGCCCTATCAGACAATCCCTTCCCATTCAGAATATCAAATCAATTGCTCCTTGAACGGCTCTTAAAATATCTGTTTGATTTGGCGAAACTATATTTTTCTCTAGATTCAATTTTTCTTGGTCAGAAATCAGCAGTCATAAAGACGGTTGGTCAACGTTTAGAATCGAAAATTTTGTAATGAACAAAACTGTATCAAGGAGTCCAGTTCTCATCGTAATGTGGGTGTAAGTTCGCTTCGTTATCTGAATGCCAAAATATAAGACTGAATATCCGGACGTGGGGTATCCGCAAAGAGTTGGTTTTAGACCAAGTCACTTACTTTTAAAACGGATTCTTTTACCGGTTATTTGAAAAGAACCACAAATTCACTTTTCAAGCGTTTCTTTTGCAGATATTTAGTGCATGGTCAAACTTCAGCCAAGTTTTTGGTTAAGTTATATGCTCGCCCAACGCTGATCCAGATGGCATAATATCTTGATAGCCGTGAAAACACGCTTTGACAGGGAACACTTGGTGACATACCTTGGTGACATAAGCTTTTTCCAGAGACATCTCATATATTTTTCTTAAGTTGGCAAAACAATATTGTAATTCAGGTGTTTTACCAATTGGTTAACTGTCGAATCTGTCATTTCGATTAAATTGTGATGAAATTGAACTCGTAAATTTTTGATACCTGTAATTATATATAAAAGTATAACTTATAGACTGCAGATGATGCCGGACTTAAATCTGTCATCGAATATTATTTACTGTTGTTTCACGTAATTGACCGCGTAGTTGCACGACAGAGTTAAATAACGGTTCAAACATCTGATC
>SCLD01089983.1:0-13390 GCA_004367895.1 Oikopleura longicauda | reverse complement strand
CATTAAAATATATATATATATATATATTTATATTTTATATATATATAAATAAAAGTAATAAAAAGTGCGTTTTACGTACCAACAATTACGATGAGAGCGTCAGCTGTCAAAACATGCCAGTTGACGCGAACTTCAGTTCGATAATTGAGCCTCTTTTTGAAGACTTTGCCATGATATGTTTCTCCAGCCCTCAAAGTCATATAATGACCTCGAATGTTGCCTTCCGGTGAAGAATACACCAGTGAGTAATACGAATCTATTTCAGAAAATAGATCCGCCTCACGGACATGACTATTTCGGTTCGTATGACGAACGAAATGCATAGTCAGTCGCTATAATAAGATTTTAATTAATTTTTATTTTATATCGATACTAAAGCTTTAAAATATCAAAATTTGTAAGAAAATTACCTGAATCATTTCGCGATTGGGCTCAAATCGGCATCCAATACGTCCATATTGAGATCCAAATATCAATCTAGTTGTTAATGGTCTATCCAGATAATCGGAAACTAAAATTAAAATTAAATTATTATATAAAATAACGAATATTTATTTTAAAACTAATTTAATGGTTAAATACATACCATATCCATGTTCAATTTTAGACCGGTCAAATGCGCCATAGAAAGCATGACCATAACCTGCAGATCGAACATCGGAACCATTAATCAATGGAAATTGATTTACCAATTGTTGACTAACAATGCCAACAGTACCTCTAGGTCCAACACCATTCAACATAATACCAAAAGCAGAGCACTGCCTGCATTTGATATAGCCACAAGAAGGATGAAAACCAAGACTTCTAGGACAATTTTGACTAGAATCCATTCGCTGAGATACAGTCAAAAGCACTGAGGCAGGTTCAAGGGCATGTTCAGCAGTAAAGAGCTTTGATGCCCAATTATACTCACCAAAAGTTGAGTAGGCATCTTAAAAGAAAAATGACAATTTAGGCTTAAAAATGAAGATTTTTTTTAGTTTCTTTTCCAAACTCTAAAATTCACTCAAGTTATCATTTTTGTGATTTTTTTTCTCAAAAAGACAACTTGGGTTTAAAATGAAAGTTTTGAAATTTCTCGAAATTTACTCAAAATATATACTTAATCTAAATATATATATACAGAGACATATACAATAGGTAAAACCCACTGTTTATGTAACCATAATTTTTTTTCGAAATTTCAGTTTTCTAATATGTGTGTACATCTAATATATACACACATACTACGAAACTCATAAATAATCTGCAGATAAGTAAGAGATTAATACCAGTTTGCCCTTGAGGCCAAACATTAGGGCGAGCACGGTATTCTTGCACCAGCAAGGGTACGAGTTCAGCTTCTTGATTTCGGTTGGATTTGACAGATACAAAATGCGACATCCAATCACCACCATCGCGATCGCGCCACTCAGCGGCCCGTAGTCGAACAATCGCATTAGGTAAAGTCCGAACTAAAATCGGATTTTTCCCTTTCAAAATTTTTTTTTAAGAAAAATATTTTTTTTTTGAAAAAAATAAGGGAAAAATCCATTCCTAAAATTGAATCTCTTTGATCTGCAGGTAATGATTTTCGTTCAACACGAACTCCTTGCCAGTCTTCGAGATCGTCAACGAAAACTGGCTCATCATCAGATGGGACATCCTCTGGACGATTGTACGTCTTCGTATAAAAAAACGAAGGCGCATTCCCTTCGTTCTGTCGCCTCCATTTGGTCGCATATACAAAACCACGGCGACTTAAATAAATAAATATATTATTTATATTTTAAATATATATAATTATTTTAAAATTTTTTTTATTTTTTTTAAAAATTAAATTAAAATTCGAAAGACAAGCTTACCCAAGGGTTTGTTTCATCTCATTGAGAACACGAGCTTGATGCACACTCTCTGGTAACATACCGGTGACAGGGTGTCTTTGAGATCGTTTCATTGAGACGTGACGAATAGATCGTATGAAATCGAGATCACGACTTTGTGGCGTACCAAAGTTTCGGTTCTCCCAAATGAATTCGGGATGTTCAAGAATAACCGGAACCGTTTCAGGAAAACCGTTAGGAGGAAACGCTGGATAACTAACTGCAGATACCAGCATTTCACCATCCCATGGATCTAAATTATTATAATGATCATAAAGCTAAATAATATAAAAATAACGAGATATATATATCTCTTCAAATATATATATATAATATTTAATTAATTCCCTTTACTCAAAATTAGTTTTTTTTTCAAAAAGAAAAATTAACATACCGACACGATCGTCCGCCCAATCTGCAGGTAAAACTGGTTGAACTTCTGGTTGTAACACTGGAGGGGGTATATATGGAGCAAAAGCAGGTGCTTTGACAATAACTGAAACCCTAATAGGCTTCAGATTATCAAGTTTAGGCATTGAATTTGGAGTCATAACATTAGAAGTAATCACCGATGGCACCACAGGTAGCACTGATTCTTCAGATTCAGAATCTGAATCACTTGAAGAACTGGACCCAGTTTCCATATCTGCAGATCTTGAACTATCATCCAACGGTGCATGAATCAGAGCAGCAAAATTGCGACGATCCAAAGCACCAAATAAATAACCCCAGTAAGCACTGAGACCTGGGGTATTAACTCCGTCATAATTATTGACAAACCAAGTAATTCGTTTATCACTGACCAAGGGATAAAGAAATACAGTGGCAGCTCGATGAATGTATAAACGGGCAAAGCCTTGCACGTCAATATAACACTTATAAGTTTATAATAATATATGTGAATATATTAATATAATAATAATAATGACACGTTTCCCTTATTTTTCCAATTATGACTAATAATACGTTATAATCAAAATATAAACCTGTCCCTGATAAAGCCCGTCCATTATGAGAGACATGGTAACCATACCAAGATAATTGGGATCATCCAATTTTTCTTGAAATGAGTTCCAAAAGCGAGAGATATCAATCGCGTTTATCTGCAGTTGAGTAGTTTCCAAATCAGTTAAATCCTTATATAGAACTGCAGATGTCATCATACCAGAATTCCCAAATGGAACATCATTTGCAGCCAGTTGGGAAATAAGCTCAGATAGGTTTTCAAATTGAAGTTGGATAATACGACAATCCAGATCATCAGAAGATAGGGTGTGACAAGTTTCTCGTTTCTTTACCGATTCAGACTCATCCAAAGGGTCAATACCGGATAATAATTCGCGTTCAAAATCAGAATCAAGCTCATCCGAAGCGTCGGAATGATCATTGATATCAATCATATCGAGCGTATTTTGTAAATCGGCCATTGAATTCTTACAAGGCCGAAATATATTTTTTTTCTCGAAATGGTTTACACCCTAAGTTAGATATGAAACTAACATATCTTAAGGCTTTTCCTTAAAAGACTCGGTCTTCCGAATCATTTCTGGAGTAGAAGTTGCATTCGGATCAGCCATTTCAGCATCTGGACAAAAGGACTCATCAGGACGAAGCTTATAAAGTGTGAAATATTTATTTCATTTTAAGAAATTAATTACATAAATAAAAATTTCACACTCACCTCGTTCTGATTTACAGACATACCCTTAACTGCAGTTGGTTCATAAGATAAAGTTGGCTCCGTCATATCAGGATGGCGACAAAGATAAGGCTTTCGATTCTTAGTTCGACGCACCGTATTTATTTCGGGCTCGAAAAATCCACTATCCAACTGAATAGGCCGATTTGGATTTTTCTTAGCTGCAGATCGATAATCCTCGGACTGTTTTTCAGCCAGATCGTATTGGCTAACAGTCATAGCAGCTATATGGGATGGAACGATAATCCGGTCAGCCGGATCTTTGATCCATCTTCGACCAGAAATGCGTATATAGCCCTTGTATTCACGACCAAATGGTCGTGGCCGCAAAAGCATAGGGACCTTAAAATCCGAATTAAAAATTTTTTTTTGAGAAAAATGTCCGAAAATAAATTTTAAATTGTTAAATGAATAAAAGGGAGTGATATACCGACACATATCGGCGGTCTTTCCTAAAAATCAATTATAATACCTGTAGATAAGCGCTCAAGGACACTCCCAAGGCCTTGGCCTCCTTTACAGGATCAATATCCGAAGATTTCAGACCCATAATCTGCAGTTAAATTATTTTTTTAAAAAAATTTTTTTCGAAAATGACGATTTTTTTTAACTTAATTTAATTTAATAAAAATCTCTAACTGATTAATATTTAAAATATCAAACAGTTAGAGATAACAGTATATCTGATAAAATCAAGACCAACCTGATTTTTAAATCGTGACGCCTCTTCAATTATTAAAAGTAAAAACGTGAGAGACGCCACCAGGTCAAAGGTGAAAGCTGATTGGACGAATCAAATTCAAAAATACCAATCAGCATAAGACTCGAAAGTTCGAGAAAAGTCTTACACGATAAAACCGTGACATAATAACTGCAGCTAAAAAATACTAAAAAGTGCAGTTAAAGTCTTAAAATTTTTTTCATATAATGAAATTTCATTAACAAAAAAAAATAATTATCTGCAGATCACGAAAATAATCTATAAAAGATTCAAAACTATCCCTTAAAGGGATAATTTCTTAAATTAACTGCAGCTCAAATAAATATAAATGTAATATTATTTAATAATATACATTATTTTATAAATAAAAGCGTTTAACGCCATAAAATAAAAAGTAATATTTAAAATATTACAATTTTAAAATTAAAATAACTAAGTTATTTGATCATAACATTTTAATCATATTTAATATGATAAATTTTTAATCATATAAGTTATGATATTTTATTCCTTTGGATTGATGGAAAAAAACCCAGACCAATCAGTCCAATAACACCCACGCATGATACGACTGGTTTCTTTTAGAAAATATAATTTTCTAATCAGTCCACTTAAAGTCGACCCAAGAAAATTAATTTTTTAATTTTTTTCACTTTTTCGAAAAAATATACCCATCAATATGGATGAATCTGCAGTTACAGAGACTAATAATAATACGACTCGAACCGTATCAATGCGGGAGCACATCATTTTGTCCAACATGTTGAAAAACATCACACGTGACAAAAGTGCAGTGGCCAAGCACATTGGTGGAGCGCCCGTTGAACTTCGTTCCAACCTCCATACCATCAGCTATGGAATATCATTGATGATGGAGAAGTTCGATGGACATTCAATCGATGTTTTTAAAACACCCGAATTTATCAAGCTGGCCAAAAGACTTTTTGGATTCATCCAACAACAGACCACAGGAAGGAAAATTCTGTGTGTCAATGTAAGTTCTCCAACAATGGGCCCATCTGTTTGCTATTTTGCTTATTACTTGACCGCAACAACGATCAAGCAGCATGATCTAAAGCTGATGGTTCCATTTTTGGACCAACTAAATGATGAACCCAAAACTGCAGATATTGAAATCGATAATGTCACAATTACAAAACAGGAAGTTAAACCGGAAGTGAAACCAAGAGCACTCAACGTTCCAAAATCACTTCCAGCATTAACTCCACCTACATCACCGCTTCCGATCGTACCTTTTTCACCGATCAAAGCTTCATCTGCAGCTAGACCACCATTGGTCCGCCAATCAACTGTAACGGAGCCCCGTCCAGTCGATGAAGATGGATTTTGGTTAGACGACAATTCAGACTTCAGTGAAGAAGTAGAAAAATTGAACGAAACAATCAAAAATGAAAGTAAGTCAGTTAGAAAATCTGTTTGTCAAGATCAGATTATTAATAATTGTTTATTATATAACATTTTTGAGGCTGAAAGAAAGGCTGACAGAGCCAATAGAAAAGCTGAATATGTTAAACTTTTAAATTCAGCTAAAAATAAGGTCGATTCAACTCCTGCAGCTAATTATCCACTTCCCCCTGAAGTGGAAAATATAACACCTATTGACACAGCCCCATCTGCAGTTAAACAAGCACACCGTGCTGAAAAGACCAAACAAGGTTCGCGTCGATCATCACGACAACTACCACGACCACAACAAACCCGTCGAAGCTCATTCGATACACTACCATCTCGTAATGTATCAAATAATGAGGCCCGTTTAAACCAAACGGTTCCAACTGAACGGTTAGAACGGACACTCGAGGAAATCATCAACAGATTGGACAGCTTGGAAACAACCATTTTGGAAACATCAATGAAAAAAGTAAGTCCACGTAACCAAACCTTAAAACGGTATACACCGCCGGACTTATAATTATCTGCAGTTAAAATAAAACTAATTAAAATAATATTTTATTTGATTAATTTTATTAATTTTTATACCTGTCGGCTCTAAACCTGCGACATTAGTCAAAAAAGGGAAGGGGGCACGCAACGCAAGATTTAATCTAAACTGGGTATACCCATTTTCACCATGTTTCAAATAAGTGGGAAAATGGGTAGACCCTGATTGCAAGTTTCGAGCCACTCATCTGCAGATAAAAATAAAAGTTTGGAATCGAGTCACTTGTCGAGCGAACCCGATTCCTATCAGAGATATAATTTATATTTAAGTAAATTATCTGCAGTTCACGCGTATCGCGTCCTTTTCAGCTCCAGTCCGTCGCTGCCCGTCCGTCCGTCCGTACTCCGTCCCGATTCACTCCGTCCTGCCTCCATCCGCGGACCATCAGCCTTGGTGTCGTCTTGACGCCACTTTTCTAACTCTCTCTCTCTCTCTCACATTAGCTTCCCCCTGTACCTGAAATAAATTATTTAACAGTCACATACCGAGTCAGAGTCTTATTTTCCCCGCGTCAAGTGAGAATCCGTGCGTGGTGACTTTTCGTGTGAAAAATAGAACCCTGTCCCTGAAAACTACCAAGGCTGATTGTCCTTTTTCGGTCAAAATGAGCGACTTTGACCCAAATTTATCTGCAGATAATGACATAAATTTTGTCGATATAAATGACCCAAAACAGTATGCTATTTACCAGCGCCGTATGGTGGCTGGTGAAACAATACGATTGCCAAATACGCCAACGGTGACCGACGAAATGTGGTACACTTTTGAACATGGCTTCATGCAGTTAAAGGAAGATGATGGAGAACGTTCCAAAGTCTTCCGATACTTTTGGGAGCCAGAAAATGCCGAAGTTACCGCACTAACAGTCCCATATGGCGTAGCTGGTAACGTAAACCAGATAGTTAAAATGATTGAATCTGGTAGAATACGTAAAGACATGATATCAGTAGAAGGAAATACCCCTACTGATACCATGTGGACAAAAATTCAAAAATTATCTGCAGCTAACTACTCGATGATAGATATTAAACCAGATACCAGTGCCGGTGAAACTGGTGTTAAAGCATCATCAAAAGGAGAATTGCAACATATTGATGCAATTATAAATTTCCTAACCAACGATTATTACGTAATTCAGGCCGAAGTAGAAGGTGGTGAACCAGGTCAAATCGCAAAATTATATTTTGACGATTTTGACATCAATTTGAAAACCATTCGAAGAGCATACTGTGAAGGTAAAGAGTACTTACCTTATGGTATGACTGAATGTTTCAAGTCAGGGATGTACTCTGACTATAAACAGACAGTAGCTGCAGTTAAAAGACGGTATGGCCGTTGTAAAACACAAGACACCATGATGGATCTATTCCGAAAACTGGATAAGGCGGTTTCGGAACGGACCCGTCATGAATTCAAAATCGGGAATTTGAGAAACATCCTTCAAAAATACTACATTACGAAGGATTTTCCCATATGTTCCGATTTTGAAAATGACCAGATTACACAAAGTGTTAAAGAAGAATATAGTCCAATAATTAACACATTATTGCAGTATATTCTCTTTAACAAATCAATTGATAGAAATCGATGGGATTCCGTTCAACGAGAGTATCATCATACAATGAATGGAAAACCATCGTATCAAGCTTGGCATGAGAATCGACCCGAACTATATAAGATTCTCGATGCCGAACTTAAATTAGATTCCCGCCCTAGATCTGCAGTTAATAATGTCACGGACGATTTTGAAGAAATATCTGCAGTTCAAAATCGCCCGAGACCATCGTATAATAAACAACAACAACAACAACAGCAGCAACAACGACGTCAACGATTCCAACCACAATGGAACCAAAGACGTCAACAACAACAGATATCTGCAGGTAATCGTCGTAACTTCAACGACACAAAGAAAAGATTACAAAATCTTCTCTGTAGACATTGTAGTAAGTGGGCCGGTGAAAATCGATACCACGGAGGCGCTAAAGGGGGCGACCCTAATTCAAACTGCCCGTACGACCAAAATGGTCGTATAAGACCGAATAAAAAGTTTATCGGCCGAATTGCCGGAATTGAGGTAAACGAAATCGGAATCGAAGACTTCAGATCATCTGAAATAGATGATCTAGAATACTTCGATCCCGATGAAGTCGACGAAGTTGAAGACGATGAAAACAACGATTTGCTCGACAAAGCACTGGACCCGTACTGTACTTGACTAGGCCAGTATCAATTATCTGCAGCTAAAAATATTATCTGTTACAACAATGACTCAATTAATAAAATTGATAATCATTATATAAATCCTCAGAATCAACTAAGATTATCCCCCGATAGGTTACCAAAACCGATAATACGTTATGAACTAAACGATAAAAGCGTTGGGCACATTTTAGTTGATTCTGGGGCAGCTGTTTCTTTAGTCAATGAAAATGCATTAACTGCAGATAATCATGTTAAAGCAGGGAAGCGCACCCGTATATATAAAGGGGCGGGTAACGAAACGTTACCACTAGGTGATTACCTAGTTAATTTAAAAGTTTCAGTGCCTAATATAGGACCTATTGAAATAAGAAATGCGGTCGTTTGTAAAGGAAAACGATCTAATGCCAAAATTCTAATGGGGACTCCCGATATTCAAAGACTAGGCCTTATACTAAATTACAGTAATAATACAATTAAAATAACACGGGGTCCCCTAAGAAATAAAATCTTAAAAATGCCCACGATTCGTTCTCTTCTTCAAGAAGATAGCGCTTTTGAAATCGTGGACGAAAATCGTTCAAATAAAATAATCTCGGAATCAATACAAACAATGTTTGAAACATTAATTTGTGTTGTTACCGAGGATAAAATATCTGCAGTTAAAAATGAAAACGAACCCAGAATTCAAAATTCTGAGTCTGTTAAACAAATTTCAAAAATATCTGCAGTTAAATCAAAGTATCAAATACTTGATGATTTTAAATCACCAGAAGATCCTTCAAGGATCTTATCAGAACATAAAATAGAATCATCAAATGATTCTATTATAACAGTTTTAGGGGATCCATGTACTCAAAGTAATGATCCCAATGATTTTAAACCATGTTCAGGATGTACAAATTGTGTAGATCCTGAACTGGAAAAAATATTAAAATTAAAGGATCATCCTCCGGCCCTAGATAATCCTAATGTAGATCAGAAATCGGCAATGCTTGCATATATAGAAAGAATAAGACATCGAGATAAAAATACTTTTACACATAAAGAATGTACGATTTCTGATCACATTAAACAAAATGACCCCGAATTATCTGCAGCTATTGAAAAACTTCTCGAAAAACACAAACACATATTCGGTAACGATATCGGATGTCTAGGACCAGAATACGCAGTCACTGGTCACATAAAGCCAAATTCAAAATTGTCTGTCCAACGACCAGGACATAGTAATCTACAAGATGATCGTTTAACTGCAGCTATGAAACAATTTGCTATTTTAGCAGCTCATAAAGTTATCGTTCCTGTTCACGAAGTGAATGTGGAACCAATAAACACCCTTATGGTGTTACCCGTCGAAAAGAAAGACGAAGACGGGAACATTTTAAATGTTCTTAATGCTTTAAGAATAGTTATCGATAGTCGCCCCGTAAACGGTCAAACCGGATTTTGCGGGACACCTACCGATAACATAAATGATGCGATCAATTTTGCCGCCAGAACGAGTAAAATTGGTTATAACGCCAAAGTTGATTTTAAAAAGGCGTATTTTAATATACCACTCGATTATACATTATGGCCATATTTTTGCATAAAAATTCCAATTTTAGGCACATACTGTTTTACACGAGTGGTACAAGGATGGGCCCCAGCAGCTCAAATATGCCAAGATACGCTGACACGTATTTTCTTTAGTTTATCCGAATATCTAAGAAAATACATGGATGACGTTATCTTGGCCGCGCCTAACTGCAGATTAACTTATTTAAGAATTCTAAACCAATTTTTCAATATCTGCAGTAAAAATGACCTAAGGCTAAGTGGGTCAAAATGTTCCTTTTGTGTAAAGGAATTCAAATATCTAGGGTGTTTCATTCAAAATGGAATAATCGAAGCTAGTCCACACTACGTTTTTAAATTAAAATCCATAAATTATAATCAACTGCAGATAAGAAAAGATTTAAAATCTTATGTAGCAAGCTACCGACATGTAGCTCGATTCTCCTTTCGAAGCACTGACCTTTTGAAGGCATTAAATGATGCTTCGATAGGAGATTCAAAAACAAAATTAGAATGGACACCATTTTTAATTTCAGAATTCGAAAAAGTCAAAAGAGCACTTTCAGAACTTTCAAAGCTTCATCCATTTAACCCAAACGATGAAACAGTGCTCGTAGTAGATACATCTAAAACCGCTACAGGAGGTTTCATGTATCAAATATCTGCAGGTAAACCAGTAATTGTAATGTTCTTTACTCGAACACGTCGAGATAAAGAACGGAAAACCCCCATATCCAGTTGTCACATGGAAATGATGGGTTTTAAAGCTATGGTATATGCATTTATAGAAATGTTAAGACAATGTAAGAAACCAATAACCGCAGTTACAGACAGCCGAGCGGTTGTAAAAGTTTTTGAAAAATATAGAAAGCACATTATGCCATCAGATGACGTAGTGCTGAACAATTCACTCTATGCTATCGTTAGTTTAATTGATGTTAACGTTATACATGCAAAAAATACAAATGCAAACATACAATTTTCAGACGCGTTATCACGTCTGGGATTATTAATTAATGAAAACACGTGCGAGGGCGCGCCAAAATGCTCAATATGCGCCGCAGCAGATCCAGAAAACCATGATTCAGGAATAGTCTTGAATGCTATCCAAGATAGCATAAAAATATCCCTGAATTATGGTGAAATTTTAGAAAATGCCGAAAATAATGGGTTTTATGTCCCAAACGATTTTGAAACGTTTGGCCATATAAAAAAGGAAAAATATATTAGATATATTTTCAATCTTAATATAAAATCTGCAGATAAATCAGTATATTTAAGATATACACTAAAGGAATTGTTAGACAATTCCGAATTTTTAACAAAACTGCAGCTAGAAGATAAGGATCTCAGACGTTTAACGAGAGACCTTAAAAACGGTATCTTATCTTATCCTCAAAAAGACCGAAAATTACAAACCTTACTCGAGACACGCAAAGCGAGAATCGAACAAGGTTGTATTAAAATTGATAAAATCATAGACGGTTCAGTTTACCGAGTAATACCGATACCGTCTCATACATCGATATTTGCGATATCTGCAGTTCATAAAACTATTGGACATAGTTCAATAGCACAGCTTCAGAAGCATGTAGGTCGATATTTCCAATTCGACCACTTAAAGGACCACGTAAAAGAATTCGCTAATAGCTGTGCAAAATGTATTCTTTTACGTGGAGGTCCAAATTTTAAACCTATCGAACAAAAAGCCGTTCCCATTCCAGATAACTTTTATACAACTATATTAGTTGATGAAGTTACCCGGACCATAAGAAATAAAAATTTTAAATTTTTTTTAGGAATGGAAGCGTTGTCAGGTTTCGTCGCATGCCGAGCATACGAAAAAGCCATGACAGCGGAGCTATTCGTACAACTTTTAATAAGTTTAAAAGTTTTATTATGCCCCCATCATATGGATGGCATAAAAATGACTGTACGATGTGACAGAGCAACATGGCACACAAGTACAGCCATGACATTAACATTAAAAATGTTAAATATAGAACTGCAGCTATTTCATTCTACCAAGTTAAGTAAAAATATTATACCAGAATTAGATTCTCGTATAAAAATTTATTCCCAATACTTTATTCAAATCGTAGAAGATAATCCTTATGATTTGACTGTCTGTATGAATCTAGCTGCAGCTAAAACAAATAACTCGATCGGACAGTTAGGCCGAACACCGGCCGAACTATTTGTGAATAGAAATTGGCCAAAGGGCGATCAAATCGACCTTTCGACCAATGAAATCATAAAAACTTTAAAAGAACGCCGCCTAGCGAGACGTTTATATGAAGACCGCAAAAATGCGGAAAAATTCCAAAAGAAGGAAATGAAATTCATTCCATATAAAGATGATGAATTAAATTCACCATTGGTAAATTTGCCGGGAATAGTTAAACTTAAACCTGGCGATTTAGTGACTCTAAAAGAGTCTTTTAATAAAAATGAACCTCGTTATAATTACGAGGTTTTAAAAATAAATTTTACAACGAAACTAATCCAAATAAGAAGGGCTTCAGCATTAGATGCGGATAGTCCGAAACCTATTTGGGTTAGTTTCAAGATTTTAAGCAATATAATTCCAAAAGATCCGTTTAATAATATCTGCAGCTATAACAATTTTGATTATGAAATACAATCAAAACGACTTCCAAATAGTACCGAAATCATAGAATACAATGATTTTCTAGACAACATACTTCGAATCGAACATATAGACCAAGCCGATTTTGAAAGCCAAATAAACACAAAACTGAGCGAAGTTGAATTTGTAGATATAAAACCAACAGAATACAAAAAAATGAATAAATTAGACTTAAATGCAATTTTGGAATAATTTATTTTTTTTCTTAACAGTTGCGTCGCTTTTTGACAATTAGTGAAATCACTAATTTTTATAAGTGTTTAACAGTTGCGTCGTATTTTTTTCTCCTTACTATATCTGCAGTTAATAATATTCATTTACAATTTCCATGGCTTCGACCAATACTTGGTTGGATAGTCCTCGCCCTCTAGCGGCAGCAGTCCAAGAAGCCATATACTGTTCATCAAGCAGACCGTTATCGACACAGCCGGTGACGCGTCGATAAAATTGAATCTAAACATTTTCTTTAAAAGAAATGAAAAAAGTAATCCTATTTAAAATAGATTTCTTTTCTTTCAAAATTTTTTTTAAAAAATCAAAATTTTTTTTCCCGAAAATTTTTTTTATTTTTTTGACTTACCATTTCAGGAGTAACATTGTAGGCAAGGTGACGTTCACCTGCACCCTCACCAACGTTAACAAAATCTGCAGATAGGATTTGACCAAGTTCAGTCCATACATAAAATAAACCACCTTAAAATATATCATTAAAATATATATATATATATAT
>SCLD01089972.1:0-13393 GCA_004367895.1 Oikopleura longicauda | reverse complement strand
GAAGCAACGCTGGTGTCATTAGTGTCGATGGGATACTTTCGTTTGTGTACAATCTTTCGTTTGTGTACAATCTTTTGTTTGTGTACAAAATCGGAAAAAATGTACACAAACGAAAGGTGTCTTGTGTACACAAACGAAAGATTGTACACAAACGAAAGGAACTGTACTTGATCAATTATTTTTGTGGATTCCGTCAACATTGAGCCCAAAAACTCATAGCCTATGACTCATAGGCTATGAGTCATAGACGTTTTTTAGAAAACAAGTTGCTTTTTTGCAACCTTTTAAGTGCTTGCTCACGGCTAGAAGCCTATTTCTCGCGCCAGAGTGCGAATTTAGCAGATCTGAAAACAGCACTGTAATAGGCACGTCAAACTGCATGTTTTCTATCATATAACTTTTTTTGGCCCTGTTTTTTCTGTCTCGCGTACTAGACATCTGAGCAAGTTTTCGATTGATAGAAATTGTAGAGCTTGAAAAGAGCTTTCGATAGACGGCAAAAACACTAAAATCGGGCCCGAATTGATTGAGTAATAAAGGGAACAAGGTCAAGAAGTCAATCCTTCAGGCGTCAACAGAAGCCGTCAGTGATGTCGAAGCGTCGTATGACGCGCACCTATGGCCTTTTCACACCTAGGCGCACGTTCCCACGAACTATCGGCATGCTCACTGACCCATAACATGCTTAAAACGCCGCCTGAAGAAAGGCCAGCAAATAGTAGTTCTATTACTGGTGGATACTGGCGGAAACATGCTGAGCAATCATATTGATGATCAACTTAGTCGATGTCTAGCCGACAACCATGCAAAAATTCGACGTTTCTGAAAAAAACTTCGATTTTTTGACTGAAAATTTTTAAAGAACCTCAAATTCTAGATTGTTGTTCCAACTTTTTTGCATCGATTTGCGTCTCATATTGTTGCTTAGGTTATGCTGGTTCTAGTAATTATAGTCCGGTCGGTGGCAACTCGCATTAAGGGTGTTTAAATCCTGCAGCAAAGTGCATGACTCATCTAAAAAATCAGTTTTTTAGCCTTTAGGCCATCTAAATGAAATTTTTCGAAATTTTCGTTACGATTTTCGGAACGAGCGTGCCCAATTACCCCAACCCAGGCAGTCTGAGCAAATTTGGTGGAGTTTTTATTTTTTGAAAAAAAATTTTCCCAAAAATTTTGCAAAAATTTTAAAATCAAGTGAAATTTACTGAGGACCTCGTCTATGGGGTAATTGGGGGCGGTTATTCCGAAAATCGCAACGAGAAATTTATAACGAGCTCTAGATCGCCAAAATGGGGGGATTTTTGGTACAGTTGTCGGGCAGACAATCAGCTGATTGATTGGTAATTAGTAAGCAGGGAATCAAAGCTTTGTATTGAATAATCAAAAAAATTAATTGGTCAAGGTCACGTGACGCTGAATTAATTTTCGTCAGTACCTCTAATTTTCAACTTCCAGGCACCATAATTCGTGTTCTAGACCCCCGATTTCAAATTGGGACACAGTTTTGGAAAACTGAAGGTCCACTCTACAAGCTACATACAAAACCTGAAAATCGACCTAGACATGACCCCACCCTTAAGGACCCCAATGTCAATTTGAAACGACTTTTTTTGGCATGTCCTACATGTATTTAGTCACTGGCCACTTGCTAGACCTACTAGAATCTGTTTTCAAATCAACAATGGGGTCCTTATTTTTGAAAACTGTATAATACATTGAAATTTTCGATTCCAACTGTATTTACCAACTGCCAATTTGGCCGACAAGCATGTTCTCTAATCAAGTTCTATCACAATCACGAGTATATTTTGGGATCAAAAAATGTGAACATTATTATATTTAACCGGACCTAGTCGAGAAACCGTAAAAGTGTCCTAGGGGTAGGGGTTGAATCATAAGTGACTCAACAAGCACCAAGAGCCAGAGACCATAAGAATAATACCAAATACAATCCCTTTCGTTTGTGTACAATCTTTCGTTTGTGTACACACGACACCTTTCGTTTGTGTACAAAAAGTGTCCACAAATGAAAAAGTGTACACAAACGAATTTTTGTACACAAACGAAAGTGTCCCGTTGGACTTGTCACATGCAACGTGGTGGTGCCATTTGACAATTCTTCCGAAATCGTGGCTGACCTTTCACTTGTTGTTCTTTCAAAATCAGGCCACCTTTCGTCATCTCCCAAAAAGAACACTACCACGCCGATCAATGTAATTGGCACAATAATGAACAACAAGTGAAACTTACAGTTCATTTTAGGGAATGACTGCCACTTCGTGCGAGACTATGGTTTTTATTAGTAAAATAATAATAAGGTTGGAGACTACGACTCGTAGACTACGAATCGTAGTCGATGATGCTGAAAGGAAATACCACACCATCGAAGAGCTTACAATTGATGGATATCGAACCACCCTATGCAGCTGCAACACTTTGTTTTTTGAACAACACTTGAAACATGTACAGATTAGTCATTTATGTGCGAAAATGAGTCGGCCATTTGGAGGCGCATTTTTGACAACACCGGACTTATTTAATTCAACATCAGCGCAATTTAACAGTTGAGTAAGATTCGAGCAAACACAAGCAAATGTGTTATAAACTGGAATCAGTCTCTGGTTAGTCAGTCACTGGATACCAGTTGCTTTAACTCTTATGTGTGTTGTCTATTATGGCCAGGCTGACCAAATTAGGACCGCTGATGAGCAAAAGAGACATGATTACGATTTGAGATTTATTAATGGTTTTTATCAAAAAGAATAAATGATTTCAAACAAACTTTTGAGTGATTTTTTTCTGCAAAAGTAAGAAAATTTTGTTTTTTTCTGTTAAGCCTCGGTAAAATTAAGAAAAAATAATATCTTTTTACCGAACTTTGCCCAGCCCTGCTCCTCACACGCATCTCTGGCGGCAAGGAACACCCCTATCCATTTGGTGAGCAGTTTGGTGAGGAAAGTGATGTAGGTAATAGTAGAATAGCAATGCACCCGATATAAGTCCCAGAACTCGGACTGGATCATCCAGTGTGGATGTGTCAATAATGAAGTTCAATTTCTCGGTCAGATTTTGTGTGCATTTGTATTGATAAAGATAAAGAAAATTCGATGAGCCTAACTTGTTTAGGCTATGATGAAGACAAGTGCGCCAAGTAGTCCAATAGTCAGTTGTTTAGCGGATGCTGTTGTTGCTGCTATTGACGATGCTTGTTGATTGACTTGAGTGACTTGAGCCAGTGTGCTGCCAACGGGTGCTGCAGTGGTTACAATTGGTGTCACAGCGCCGCCGCCGTTGTCTCCATTGTTCACTTGATTATCGTTTAACGTGTCGTTGTTGATGTTATTGTTATTGGCGTTGTTGGTCACATCATTGTCAGCCGTATTAGTGCCGGGTGTATTCGTATTATCGTTAGATGAGGGGGTGTCTTGAGAATTGTCGTTTCCAGTTGATTGCGTTTCGTTATTTGCCGGAGAATTACCTTAATTAAATTAGTACTGATTCATTTTAAGTCTTACGTGATTTACTCACCTTGGTTGACTGGCTCCTCAGCAATGGTTGCGTTGTTGTTGTTGTTCGCAGGAACGTCATTGTCTGGAGTGCTTGACGCAATGTTGTTGTCGGTGTTGTTTTCATTACTGTTGGCATCATTTGGTTGATTTTTATTATTGTTAACATTGTTATTGTCGTTACTAGTGTCATTTTCATTGTCACTAGTTGAATTTCCGTTCACAACACTGTCCAAGTCCTTGCCAATGGCGGGACAGACAAGTGCAGCTGGTGCCACGCAATCTTGAACTTTGCACGGCTCGTCAACAACTTCAAACCGTAGAGTATCATAATTCATTGTCATCTTCTTGCGCGTCCCATCCCCGCACGTGGCATCGCACTCGGTATAGACTGGCGCTGCGCGGCCTGTTTTTGGCGATTGAAGTTCGCCATTACACGGGCGCGTTTCAATTTTGTCACCACCGACGACCTCGCGCATTTGAAAGCCCTTGCCAAATTTGACGGAGCACTCGGTCCATGGTGTGTACTCGACAAAGTCATCAGGACATGCTATGTAACACGTCTCACTTCCATAGTAGTTGACGTTGTCCTTCATTGCCAACGTTTCACCCGTACGAAGGACAGTTGGATTGTAGCAATGGGCTTCGATATCATTGACAGAAGAGAAACCATCACATTGACGCGTTCGAGTACGAGTACCGGTGCCACACTGACCAGTGGTTGGTGTGCATGTTGACCACTCTTGCCAAATTAGATGATCAACACCATGCGCATCACATGTGTAGTCAAAACGACCACATGCGACAGCCGCTTGTATTGACGTCACGGCCCCGTTGCAAGGGCAAAATCCACATGTATTATCGGGCGATGTCAACTGATTCACTGACGTCGTCTGGCCAGTTATTATACCGAATGCGTTGACAGTGAAATCAGATGACTGCTGCTGACATTGGGCGACTTCGTATGACACGGATTTCGTCGCGCGAGCGGCGTTGAACTCGCAAATGGGTGATGACATTTTGGGAATATTGACGGGACATAAAGGCAAGTCACACTTACGCGACTGAATACATGGACACGTCGTATCATCAACTTTATGATCACCATCACACTTGGCGCGGCGTTTTCGCGTTTGCATGCCACATCGATCGTCAGGATCACTGGCACAGCCACATTCATTGTTTTTCGACGGCGACTGTTTACATTCGCCCCACGTCGCCCACTCGGTGAAAAGATCGCGTTCAATCTCCTCGGTACAGCAAAAGTAGTCGTCCTCGTTGCCCTTGCCATTGATGTTGGCCAATGCCGCATTGTAACTGATATAGTCTTTGCGTTTGTATTCGCACGTCTCTTGGACATTTGAATCCGGTACATTTTCATTCAGTTGATACGTCGTGCCACTGTCCGTACATGTTGCAACAGTTGACGTCACATCACAAGCACAAACACGACTGGACTTGTAAATTGGGGCACCTGGCGAGCAGGTGAAGATTTCACTGCCGTCGGCGAGAGTCTTAGGTGATTTGGTAACGGTGAGAAACCATGGTTTGTCCTTGCTTGCAGAGTAACAGTCCAACGCAGGACAGGCGACATTTTGCGCCTGTATTGTCACACAGCACTGATTGTTGCAATTCTGTGTTGCGCTCAACTGATAGACGACTTGATCATAGTCGGCATCGCCTGGTTCACTTGTGGTGACCGCTTGATTGGGCGTGCCAACAGCACCCTCCACAACTGTAGCACCATCAGCATTGGGCTGGGCAATGGCGTCACAAGTAGCCCGTTGGTGTCGCGAGAATCCACTTGGCACGACAGTCTCAATCACCACTGAACTGTCATAGTTACACTGATTGGCACAGCCACAGCGCAGCCCGGCTGCATGCGTCTCATCGCCACAGGATTTGACGCAGTTTTTGAAGATGTACGACGTGCCCGGCGTGAATTGACTATCAGTGGCACAAGTCAAACCGCCATTTGGATTGCATTGATGCCACTCGGGGCAACAGTTCATTGCACAGGCGATCTGTTCATCTGCCTTCTCCTCACAACACTCGTACTCGGGCGCATCGGTCGGCACGATTTGGCCTTGGCGAGCGCCATCACTAAAGTGACACGTATGTGTGCGTGTTTTCACCCCACAGCCGCATGTCTTCGAGCATGTCCCATCAGTCGCACGCATCTCAACGGCGGCAATTTGACATTGGCCCTCTTCGACGGCATAGCTGAAATCGCCAAGACGCCAGGCATTGTCGGTCAGCTCGGGATGGGTGTTGGTGTCGGTACATGTGTTAGTGGCATTAGTATCAATTAACTCGGCTTTGTACGTCGCATCCGTATACTGTGACATGTATGTCATCATTGTTTGATAGGCGGTGCCCGTGTTTCGCGTGTAAACTGGTCGACCTGCCCCATTGACGGTGACACCATTGCCAGCAACACCCAGAATTGCATCATTGCCATACTTATCACACACGGCATAGTTGTCAAGTCCGTACGTAAAATCCTTGTTGTTCTCGTCGCCCGTCGTCTCCTGTGAATAGATCTCGCACGAGATTTTGTTGTTGTTATCAACGTCAACGGTTGTACAGCCCTGGATGCGGCGTCGGGTTTGCTCTTTACATTTGCACTCGGGCAGGTTCAAATCATTCGGGACGCCATCGTTGGGACACCAGCATGACCATGATGACCAGTTGGTTGGTTGGGGGCATTTGGTAATGCATGTTCCTTTCTTGAACAGGACTTTCTTGTACGGTGAGGGAATGTACGCGGTCCATTTGTCATTCTCAGCTTTAATTGCGTCCTCAATTAACAGGACTAAGCCCTCGACAATGAAATCTTTGCCATCGCCTTTGTTGACAGGGTCACTAGTAATTGCCGGCGCCTCACATCCAGCCGCATCGCACTTGTCCTTGATCTGTTGTAAAGTAAATTCGTCACAAAACTTCCCATAGACATCATAACCCGTCACATCATCAAACATGCCATCGTAACAGTACTCAGCCGTTATTGTCAGCCGCACATCACATGCTTCGCGATCCGAGTGAATTGCGCCTAGTGTATCGTAAATGAAACGTCGCTCTGCATTCGTGTAGAGTGCACTAAAATCGGCACTAGTCCACAGCAGTAGCTCATCGCCATCGCCCGGTGGCGGTTTTTGACCACTCCAATCCGTATTACTTTGTGACATTGTGTTGAAAAAGGCCGTATCCTTCTGAATGTTTCGCACCGAGACCAGGTCACGATTGTAATTGCCGTACACATTGAAATACTTGTTAACGGGGGGATCGGCACTGTACTTGAATGGCCCATCACTTGTCAAACTAGGCAACGTACAAATCTTCCAGCTGATCGCCTCCAACACTTCGGTGAATGGGGTCGAGCTGAAAATGCGACAAAAACGGGAGTGAGCATCGACCGCATTGTTCAAGTGTGACATGGGTGATATATCAGCCGGGCAGCCGTAATCATTGGACCACTCACTCCAAAATGGCTGTTCATACTTCTCCCATTCATTACTCTGAACAAGTGTCCCGGAGGGGAACGGGCCCGCCTGAACTGCTGCACTGCCGAGCAGTAACAGTAAACGCTTGAAAGAGTTTTTATTTCTAAATTCAAAAAAATGACCTCTCACTCACCATGATGCTTAAAAATGCAAGTGGATACAAAGTAAGCAGGCAAAATCAAAGAAGCAAGTCGTTTTTTAACGACTGCAACGTCATTGCCAGTTGACATCTGCGCTAATTACTGCCGCTTACTTTTACTGCCTTTTTACTCCGGCATCCGAGCCAAAATAATGCTATGCCGTTGTTATGGCAGTTTTAATGACGCCGGAAAGCTAAAAATTTAGCTTGAGATTATCTCAGAAAGAGCATTACGAGATAAATTTACTATATGTTCCAATGACAGCCCCTCCACAATATATATAGATTAACGCTTACAACACAGTATGGTGAAATGATTTAAACCTGATACACAGTGTATGATATACCCATTAGATTGATATCTTCTCACTTCTATCATCCTTAACTCTATTAATCTAAGCTGGTTCGATAACCAAAGCAAAGCAAATAATGTAACATAAATTATGTTACATATGTTACATATGTTACATTATGTTACATAATAAATGAAACTTAATAGCAAAATTTGTGTTTATCATTAGCGTTTATTTTTTGTGTTTTAGCAGTGGATCTGTGAGTCTCAGCATCTTTTAAAGTTGCATCACGAAAGTAAAATAAGACAATAGAGTAAGAAATAAAGATTGGGAGTATTGGAGTGAAGACTTCGATGGTTGTTTTTGTTGTGTTTTCTGTTGTTACTGTAGAGTAGGCACCTATTTTGTTGTTGCTTTTGTTTCGTTTTTTTGTGTTCAAAATATTTCCATTTGACGCTGCTGCTGCTGCTCAGTCGCCGCATTCTGAGCCCCGCCCAGCTTCTTGTTCTTGCCAATGCCGCGTTTCTTCTTCTTCTTCAATTGATGATCGCCCGAGCCGATTGAACGCGAGGTGACGAGCGAGACGGCCTCGGATGCCAATGGTCGCGCCCAGTCAATCGCTTTGATTTGCATCGGATGAAGTGGCCCTGTGTTTCAAACACGTATAGTTAGATAACTTCAATCGCACAAATTGTTTTATAAACGGCGTTTATATAACTACACAACGCTCTTATTGAGAACAAAGAGAAAATTGCGTTCGCTTTGAAGTGACTTACCAGGCTGCAACAGCCATACTTTGTTGTCGAGATTAAAGCCAAAGTACTGTAACGCTTCAACAATGTCCGCCACATCCTCGTCGGGCACGTCAATTGCCTCGGTCAGTGAGCCCTTTTGGACGGAACGGTGTATTCTAAACAGTGTGAAGTGGTTATATCCACCTTCAAGTAGGCAATTATGCATGTTCCGTTATGCACAACAGTCTTGAATAAGCATATTTTGAGACGTAAGTTTCATCAGAACTCGAGTGAACTCGTAGGGTTCGAGAAATTGCGTGAGCGAAAAATGTGATGAACTCGTACTACGAAACGGGGGCTCGGTTTTATATAAACTTCGGAAATTGCGTTTACCTCTCCGCGAGTTTGGCGATGCGCGATTCGCCACTGAGTAGCAGTGGTTTGATGCGTTGCGTTTCGCTTTCCCAATCGCGTACTTTCTCCGGGGTCGCTTGCTTACTCGTCTCCATGCCATCAGTGCGTGGTCGCGGGCTGAACGAAGGAAATGCGTCAATGCATAGATGACGGAAGTGTTCACAAACCTTTCAAATTGGAATAGCAGGGCCAACTCGGCAAGCAGCTTCGGATCATCGTCGACGACACGAGTGCACACTTCAATCAGCTCCGGCTCGGTTGAGGCCATTGATTTGATGTGTTGGAAAATGCGAATTTGAAAGTCTAAATTGTACAGTGTAAAGGGTAGAACAAACGATCATTGTGTACCATTGAGCTCGGACGAGCAGATTTTTGTTGTACTGGCGAAAATGAGTCGGAGGACGCTCGGCGTGCACAGTTCGTTGATTGATTTCGTACTCTTGCTGATCACATTCAACATTGTTTCACATCGCGACGGGGTCAGTTGATCATGCTTGATACAACATGATTGAAAAGAATAAAAATATTTAAACTACTCACGTCCATCGTTGACAAGTATTGGCAAATTGATTGAAGAATATTGCTTTCTTGTAGACTACTGATCAAAAGCTCGCACTCCTTGGTTCATTGTGTAAGTCGACAAGGCTTTTTTAATTTGATTACCTGGGGCGGCAAGAAGCTCAACAAGGCGTCGACGAATTCAAAGACAAACCCGCCGAGCTGTCCATTATCGCTACAACTAAATTGAAGGAATTCTGGTTGAGTTAACATGTCACTTACAAGGATAACAATTGACGCACTTTTCCCGTCAAGAACTTCTTCGCAATCGCTGGCAACTCACCCGATTTACTCTGACAGTAGTAGTAGCGATATTATGATGCAAGTAAAAAGTACCTGAAGGCCATACGAGCTGCTGAATTGTTTCAAAATGGACAGCAAGTCGGTTGAGCGACGTACAAACGATTGCATTAATCCGGTTGCGCTAGTGATAAGTATACTGTTAATATTTTAACACAAATTTAGCCAATATTTGTACCTGTTGTCGATAAAATTCGCCGACAGTTTAATGCCCATGGCAAACAGGTTCGAGACCTTGTCCCGGGCGCGCTCATTGTCTGGCGAGCCCAGATCGAGCAGGTTCGAGTCAAAAACGGAGACGAAGTTGATTAGCTAAAACGAAGAATGAATAAAGCTCAGCTAAGACGTTCAAAATGCTTACCCAAACGCACATCTGGGCGACGGCGATTTTGTACTTGGAGTCGATCGAATCTGCCTTCGACAACAACGACTTCGCCATTGGCTCGGCACAGTACTTGGAGATGGAGGAGAAGTAGTAGTGAAGGAAAATATTTTCATAATGACGATGCGACTTGGCCGATTGCATGCGATCCTCCATTGATGGCGTATACTCGACCGAGCACTCGTCCATTACAACGCAGGGCCGGCCAAAGGACTCGTGCTTCAGGGCGTCCTTTTGCGGGTCGACGCTTGAAATTGCCATTGGGGAGATGTCCTGTTCAAATCGGATATAAAAATATTCCTTATTAACTATAAGTTATAATAGAGCACTGTGAATCAATTTCAACGCTTCATTATCAGTTACATTCAAATCCGGTTTCCTTTAACAAACCCGAAAAAATTTCAGTCGCATGCAAATGCCACTCGTCGAGGTCGGCGGCACTGGCAATGTACTGGATCAGGCGCGCCATGCCCGAGTCGGCATAGCAAATGATGAGGACTTGACTCTCGTCGACATCGTCAATCGTGATCAGATTGCGCACGAAATTCAGCGTCAATCCCGTCAAGTCTATGTTAAGAAGTGTTATTATAACATGACAGTTCTATAGTTATGCATATAATAGTCTGGGATTTAGTCTGGTTTAATAAAAAGTAAGACTTACCAGGCGAGTTCTTGGGGCATTCCTTGCGCAGGAACTTGACGATCTTTTCGCGCAGCTTCACCCACAACAGGGCATTGTGAAAGGATTTCTTGTACTCAAGGAGGAAGCCCTCGATCACCTTCTGGTTGTACATGTCCACCTTGGAGCGATCGGCGTTTGACGTCAACCGCACCGGGTCCGTCATTGACGTGAGTAGACGAATGAGAGAATCAAATATTTCGTCGTCGTCAATTTTCTGCCCCAGGAGCGGGATCAGATCCGACGAGAAGATACCGGTCGAGCCGACCTATTTTTAACGATGAGAAACGAAGCAGAACAAATCAAGTGTTAAAAACCTGTTGCCGGTACGAGCCCGCCTCGTCATCCTTTTGGACCATTTCATAAATGGAGTCCAAGTTCTCTTTGCAATTTTGATCGGCCGTATAGACGCCATCTTCAATGTAGCCCAGCTCGCTTGAGATTGCTTATTAAAAAATAAAGTCAAATTTTGTTCTCGGTATTTAATTAACTTACCAAGCAGGTCGACATTCATAAAAAGTAAATCCATGGCACACGTTTCGTACTGTGCTCGCTATTCACTGTTATAAAGCCAGGGCTGCTTTATATCAACTGGGTAAACTTCATCGAACACTCGATTGAGCACGGCTCGACACGGGGAGCATCGACTCTCGTGCGACTCGTCGTCCGTTTATGCTCTAAAGGAACAACTAAAACGTATATACGCGTATAACAAGCCTAGTATGCTACATGTAGGTGGCTGGACGACTCAGACGGTGACACTCTGTTGATTATTCTATTCGATATCGATATGCGTTCACCGTTCAGGTGGCATTTGACTTAAACTGCGTTTTCGTACAGACGACCAACTCAGCGTGAGAATAAGTGACCCTTTACCCATGTGAACCGATATGGCTCCATATGTATTATTCACGGACGGTGACTATCAACTGGTTTTATATACATTATCCATACTAGTTCATGCTATTCTATGCTTTTTGAAATAGTTCTACACATTCTATATTTTAAAAAA
Organism: Oikopleura longicauda; assembly: GCA_004367895.1. Taxonomy (NCBI): domain Eukaryota; kingdom Metazoa; phylum Chordata; class Appendicularia; order Copelata; family Oikopleuridae; genus Oikopleura; species Oikopleura longicauda. The sequence continues at coordinate 1,873 of SCLD01089972.1, read as the reverse complement.
GATGCCCCCGAACAACAGCAGCGAGTCGGGGTTAACTCGGTCCATCCTAACATGTCCAGCATTCCGCACTTCAGCACAACTACTAATTTTGTCCAATTTTTAATTTTTTTTACTTACCCAATTTTTTGAATCTTCGCTTTCTTCGTCACCAATTGTTTTCTCAGCGTATTATTATTTCAGCGATCAACTACTTGTTTTTTCCTCTTTTTCCTATTATTCAAAGGGTGGGATGTGTAATGTGTAGTTTTCGGTGCGTTGACACACACGCGCAACTGTTGAGCCACATAGACACACACACCCCTCGTCAAGGCCCAGTTAGTCATTAGGTAGGGGGGGTGAACGCATGCACCGATTTGTCAACTTTATTTTTTTTTGAAGTTGTTTTCTACAACCAGGCAATTTCTCTGATTTCAGACAAACCACTACAGTAGGTACGCTGTTTTTGGCGCTCTTCATTTGCCGCCTTCTCCACCGCCCGATTCCGGTCGAACTTGGCCAGGACCTGGTGATCGTCATCGTCGACTTTCTTTTTGTCGACAAAGCCCTTGTTTGATCGTTTCCGCGCCAGTAACACCTGTATCGCGTAAACTATATAATAAACACCTAAATTTTAAAACAGCGAGTTTAATTTTACTTTCCCGGACAAAAGCGTTACTGTGGCTATACTGACTGGATCAATGATCATTTACCACTTCTCAACGCAAGAACTCACACGACCCAACTTTGCCAAGATGCTGGCTGCTAAGGCGACTGAGGAGCGTGATCAAGCCAATGTCTTTGCCGAGTTCCAGCTCAAAAATGGGTCTGCCGTTGATGTGAGTTAAGCTGTTTTAATTGAACTTGTTTCATCCCAAAGCTCCCAATTGGCCGACATCGACGAGCTACAACTGCTGCGGAATCAGCTGGACCAGTTTGTGTCCAGTTGAGTCCAAAAATCATACTGGCGATGCACGAAAAATGTCATTTTAGGTACCTAACGGCCACTTTAATGAAAAAGCACGAAAAATGGGTCAAATGGACCAACTTCAACCCTCGATTTCAACCTTTTCTGCGATCGAGCGCACCACATTTGAAAACGTCTCTTATAGAACGAAAGCTGAACTTTCTTTTGAGGCAAGAAAAACAGAAAATTTTTACCATGTAATTGAACGCGCATCAAAAATCCTAAAAAGTTTAGAAATTTATGTTCCAGATGTTCTAGATAGTCACCACGAGTTGATCTTCCGTTGTTTGCTGCTAATCTCCAGTCAGTAATCAACGGCATCATGTGTTTCGGAGAGGCGACTAAGGTCATTGGCGCACAATTCCAAGTAGTCAAAGAAGGGTAAGTAGGGGCCTACTGTAGGGCGCTGAGGGTGTTTCAGTGGAAGTGAGGTTGTTTAAAGAAAATGTGCTTTATTCGGTGTTCTCAGTTAATAATAACTTTTATAGCCCAGAATTGGCTACAAAATACAAATTGTATGAACTGATTAGCAACTCATCTTGAAACAGAGCGAACAATGCACTAGTAAATGTTCTAGATTAGTTGACTCTCATCGAACATTGTTGATTGAATGATTGGTTAGTCGAAAAAAGCAGTGTCTAATCCATGGATGATCCGGTAAACTTCGAGGATAAAGAGAAGGCCACCACTTGCTGTGCTTTTATCAAAGTAACAGGGACATTAATCGCAGATGCATGTATTTATGCCTATTATGGGGTTGAGCGGGATTGGGAAACGACAGAGGGGAAATATAAGAAGAATCCGTAAGTTTAATACATTAATAATTTATTTTTATTTTTTCAGCGCACTATCACGGAGAGAACAAAAACTGATAAACGAATCATTACACAGAGCAGTGGCCGGTTTCCACGATCCAACATTAGGCTGGAC